>CAUYON010158930.1:0-26189 GCA_963573935.1 Arctocebus calabarensis | reverse complement strand
AATTCCTTTATTGGGTATATATCCTGAAGACCAAAAATCACATCATAATAAAGATATATGTACCCGAATGTTTATTGCAGCCCAATTCATAATTGCTAAGTCGTGGAAGAAGCCCAAATGCCCATCGACCCACGAATGGATCAATCTTTTTTTCTTGACTTAACCTGGCTTCCAGAGGTCACTTGCATTGTTTGGAGTATGGTCCCCTCCTTCACCTTCAAAGTTAACAGAATAGCATCTTTCAATCTCTCTGATTTTCTGCTTCTGTCGTCCACTTATATACTCTTGTGATTACTACATTGTGTTACTCCAGAAAATAAAGACAAGGCCAAGCTTAAGGTCTGTAATTGAATCATACCTGTGAAGTTCATTTTGAAATGTAAGATAACATATCCACAGGTAATAGGAAGAAGGATATGGACATACTATGTATATTACTATTCTGTCTCCAATAAGAAGCATTCAAAGGAATCTGAGATTTATAAATGCCTGTTATTAGAAAGTAAGAATAGCTCAAAAATAGTATTTGAGCTTTCAGCCTGAAAAATATTAGAAGAGATCTGGGTGGTGCCTGTAGCTCAACAGAGTAGGGCGCTGGCCCCATATGCTGGAGGTGGTGGGTTCAAACCCAGTCCTGGCCAAAAAAGGATAAAAAAGAAGAGAAATAGAAAAGATCCTCATAATAAAATCAAACAAATTATAAGGGATGAATTAATTAGTTAAAAATTCTAAGAAAAAAAAATTAATAGAGAAAGATAGTAATCCAAGTCCAACAAAGATATACATTTCCTTTCTTTTCTTTTTCTTTTTTTGGTTGCAGCTTTTGGCTAGGGCAGGTTTGAACCCACCACCTCTGGTATATGGGCCCGGTGCCCTAGTTCTTGAACTACAGGTGCCACCTGGTATACATTTCTTTGAACACACTAATAATATGGTCAATCCTCTGGCAAGATTAATCAAGGAAGTAGAGAAGGTATGCATAGACAATATTAGGAATAAAAACACGAGAATATACTGTAATTGCTGGGGTTTATGCCAAGGAATCTTTATAACATTAAATTTGAAAATGTAAATGCAATATATATACTCCTTAAAGGTCTAGTGTACCCAAATTATCTCAGTATTAGTCATAAAATGTGAATGTTAGTGTTGCTGGTAAATAAGCAGAAACAATTAACTACCACTCCCCCTCCATTCACAAATTTTGTTCTGATACAATCATTTTTAATTGAATTTTACAAAAAATTCATTCTTTATATAATTTCAGTCCTTTATAATCCATCTACAGAAAAAAAAATAATGGTGTTCTAGTCATTGGCAATATTAGCCAATGTGTCTTTTTTTTTTTTAAGAAAGGAAAGATGTAGGCCAATCACAAACATTTTTTAAAATTTTCATAGTTACTATGAAATCAGTTTAGAAAATCTGGAAATATAGAAAATATCATAAAAACCTTTAGCAAAAAAATGAATATGATGAAATAATGGACTTATTAGATAATTTTTCTGTCTTTTATTCCATAAAGACTTTCTCAGCATAAAATAAAATAAAACAAAATAAAAATTCACTGAAGAGGTCCAAAGTAGTTTTGCGCTGGCAGAAGAAAGAATCCATGAACAGGAAAGCAGGGCAATTTAGATAATTCAGAATAATGTACAGAAAGAAAAAAATAGCCTAGAAGGTAAAAAGAATCTCAGAGATGTGGAACTCTCTATGTATCCTAATAAATGCATAATGTAAGTCTCAGTTCGAAAGGAGAAATAATCAGAAATATTATGTCAAAAAGTAATGGCTGAAAATATACTAACTTCGATGAAAAACATCAATCTACACAACCAAGAAGGTTGATGGGCTCAAATAGGATATACTCAAAGAGATCCACACCTAGATCTAGACATATCATTAAGCTACTAAAAGTCAAAACTAAAAGAAGAATCTCAAAAGCAGAAAAAAAATGAAAGAGGACAAAAAAAAAATCCTGGACTCATCACATACATGGGATACTCGATCAAGCTAACAGTTGACTTCCCATCAGGATCAAGGGATGCCCACCAAGCAAGGAGAATACAACATACTCAAGGGAATGAAAAAGGGCAGCCAACCAAGAATTTTATATCTAGTAAGTTTAACCTTTAAAAATGAAAAAGAAATTAAGAAATTTGCAGATAAGCAAAAAGGGGAATTCATTGCTAGTAGACTTTCCTTATAAAAGCTATCTAAAGGAAATCATTCATGTTTAAATAAAAGATTACTAGACAGTAACTTGAATACAGAACAGGTCATAAAGAATTCAGGAAAAGGCAAACACATAAGTAGATTAAAAGTTAGTGTAATGTAGTCTTCTTTGGAAAAACCTTCTTTTCCTATATTATTTTTAAAGCATTGCATAGTCCAATGGTTATAAACTTATTTTATTTGGATGATGTGATGGCAAATTTTATATGTAACCTTGAGATTCTCAAATAGCTGCTTACACATTATATCTGAATTTGTCTGTGAAGGTGTTTCTGGAAGTTATCATCAAGTGAAATGGTAGAAAAACTAAAGCAGATACCTTCCCTCTAAGGGCGGGTCTCATCCAAACCCTGAATCAAAGCAAATAATAATGGGTAGCTTTGAGGGGGGAAGACTGACAAAAATATTCTAAATTTAGTTTGTGGTAACAGTTGCATAACTCTGTGTATGTACTAAAATATATTAAAATATAGTATTCCGGGTGGTGCCTCTGGCTCAAAGGAGTAGGGTGCCAGCCCCATATGTCAGACATGGCGGGTTCAAACCCAACCCTAGCCAAAAACAGCAAAAAAAAAAAAAAAAAGAAAGAAAAAAAGAAATATAGTATTCCATAGTTGATCACCTCCTTACATTAATCACCTTTTTAATTGACCTAATTTTCATAGACCAGACAGGCACCACATGTAGGTATCAGTACAGTAGGCCTAGTTCCTTATGTTGACCACCTCCATATGCTGACTAGTTTGTTACAGTCCTTCGGGTGGTCAACTGACAGAGGTTCTACTGTAAGTATTATAGTTACAGCCATTTTATGCTTATGAATTATCTCTCAATAAAAATGTTTTTAAAAATAAATAAATAAATATTCTTGTACTCTGTGGAGCACTAAGTGAACATAGGTTATATATGGAAGTTAGATATTTCAGTAAAATTATATCAATTTTGTTGAGGATAGTGATGTCAAGAAAAGAAAAGATTAAATGTCAATGCTATATAACTTGACTAATTAGCTATGAAGGTAAAGGTCACTAAGGTAATCCAAACAGCCCTGATATTTCTTTTTATACTACTCTGACAGGCAGCAATCATAAGTTTATTAGTAAACATGTTGTTAAGCCTTTCTAAGGTATTATATTCATACATAAAATTTCAGCTAATGAACACAAAAATAGGACATTCTTTAGCTGTTCAGCAATACTTAAAATAGGACATTATGTTTCTATTTTCCTTATAAAATGTGAACATAGCCCTTTTTCTTGAATCTCTAAAAATAATAATTCTATTATCTCAAAAAAGATACTGACAAACGTATTAGCCATAACCGGAGCAAAACAATATAAGGTTAAAATTCTTCAAAAAATTCCTTTATAAATTGTTGCTTCAATTGGCAATGAGTCAACTTTTCTGTTAACTGATGCTCTATGGAAAATATGCTAAGAAAACTCTTTGTGCAAATCTCTTTTCCAGGTAATATTAATTCTCCACCTCCCTTTGAGTAGCTACTCAGTAACCCTGAAAAATCCATTATTGTAACAGTGATGATCCCTTTAAAGAACAGAGAAAAGGGAAGAGAAACTAAACATTCTCTCTGACAAGCACCAGATGCTACAAAGTGCTGCATAAGCACAGGACAAAGTATTCCGTCTCACAGACAGGGAATTAAATACAGTAAATTGCCCAGTTAGAACATCAAAATGGTGCAGATTGCCCTTCCTCTCTCAGAACTAGCAGATGATTAAGGATCACGGTCTCATTAAAACCTCTTGCAACAAATCGCCAAACTGGTAGGTTTTCATTCATTTCGGTTGACCTAAAAGTTGTTTATCTTTCTAATTGCAATTGGTTAAAAGTCTCAGTCATCAAAGCATATTGAGTATAATAAAAATGCATAGCTTTCTGATCAATTACTATGACACATGGCGGGGGAGAAAGAATTAGCAATATCTACTTTCTTCTTCAAGTTGCTACTCTTATTGCTGCAATTCTTTATCTTGAAAATGAAACTGGCAGAAAATTTTACATTTCAGGCATGAAGAACTAAGGAAAAGAGCAAAATGTAGATCTCAGATTAGTTTACATAATCTTACACACGTCCACATACTCTTGAATTATAATCATCATAATAATAAATCATTGATTATTTTCCACATCATGTTCCGGACTGAGGACAGCTAACACAATAATCATATAGAAACTGGGAGTTTAGTGAGGAAGTTCGATATGTATACATGTACTTTGATGATAGAGGTATGTTCTGGAAGTTTCAGGAAGATACATAAAGACAGACTGTGAACAGTTATGCTGTCGGATGTGATGGTTGTCAGGTAAGACGCTTGGAGGAGACATCTTGGCTATACTGCCAATAAATAAGTAGTAGTTAGCTGTGGGGATGACTAGTGGAGGGGATTTCAGGAAGGATGAGGATGGCATGAACCCAAGTCAGGGCTGTGAGGCAGTGTAAGTGTGTGCCGAGGAATACGAGCCACCCAGTATCTCGGGCTGAAGCAGAGAGCGTTGCAGGCAGGAAAAGCTGTGCTAATTCATACTCCAATACTTAAATTGAGTTACATAAACTCAGTTCAATCCCCAAATTGCCATGAATTACAAATGTGGCTAGACAAGTTTGTTAATCTTGGGATGATATCTAAGTTTTCTTTCCAACTGCCACTGATTGAGATGCACATGACCCTCTGAAAGCAGCACACAACTTACAAGAAGCCAACTTTCAGATTACTCAGAAATGCTGGAAAACCAAGAGACCAGATTATCATTGGCTATTATGAGTTCTGAGCATGCAAATTTATGAGAATTAGAAATAATATTTCTGCTTGCTAGGTTCCAAGGACTAAAGCCCTTGTAAGAAAACAGATCATTTCACTTTTACCTGTTAAATACAATTTATTGATCCTGTCCTCACTGATTCTACCCACTTCCCCTGGGTCTCTGGTGTCCAGGATGATGTGTCAGTAGTAGACCACAAAATGCCTTAAATCTGATCAAATTGATCACAGCTGAGTCAGAAAGGTGAAGGTAGCTCCCCAAAATACATTGGTTCAGGCTCTCCAGTGACCCATACCTAGTCAACACATTAATCTGGAAGGCATAACTGAAAACTGTCTTTTAGATAATTTCTGCATATGCAACCAATTTTTCTTTTTCTCCACTTTTATTTCAGTCAAATATATTTAACACACACATGTAACAAGTATCTTGAGTACCAGCCACAAATCAGGGGGTGGAACAAACAGAAAATAAACTGCAAAGTGATGGCAAAATATTCAAATCATGCTGCTTTGCAGCTGTCCATCAGACTGTGAAACCATATTCCCATCTCATTCCTCTGATCCAGATCCTTTCAAATTTTGTCCCCAAATTTATATAGTCTTGTCAGCCTCCATGACAGTTTCTCTTTTGCTGGCCTCCGTTGGGAAAGATGACACTATTTTTTGTGTGTGTTCTCGTTCATGATGTAATTCAACGTGATCATGAGAGCAGGTAAACACCTCACACACAGATTCAAAGTGGTTTTTCTGTTTTCTTGACAACAATCACCACAAATGACTTCTGTGACCAACGTGTGGGTATTACTCACCGCAAGTAAACAAGCGATAAATTCCGCATCAGACACCAGCTAGGTGGCCTCTAATTCTGCTCTATTCTGACGCTTTCTACGTGGAGACGGCATGAGATCCCACAGATTGAGGGCTCAGCCCCTGAGATTGCCGCCCCTCTGGATGCCAATCACAAGTCATTTAATCTGTGCTCGTGACCATCTGGCTATAAATCAAGGATCCCAATCCCCTCATCAGTTTTGATTAATTGGATAGAATGGACCACAAAACTCTAGGAAAAACATACATTTTCTTGTTTGTTATAAAGACTAATACAAAGAATACCGATAAAAAGATGTTTAAGGCAAGGCTTTTGAAAACGTGCATGAAAATTCTAAATTCCTCCAGGAAGCCCAACACCTTCCAGGAGCATCCCTGTGTAGCTGTTCAGAAGCTCTCTGAACCCTGCCTTTTGGGGGTTTTATAGAGGTTTTATTGTGCAGGCATGGCTGAATAAACCATTGGTTATTGATGATCTACTTAATCTTTAGTCTGTCCCCTCTTCACAAAGGTTGCAATAAGCTGAAATTGCCAATCTTCTTAACCTGACTTAGTCTTTCTGGTGACAGCCTCAATCCTGAAGCTACCTATGGACTCCTGGCCATCAGTCAACTCTTCTTTAGCATAGAAAAATACACCAAATTAATATTTCTAAGAATTTTGGGAGTTGTATGTCTGGAAATAAGGAGAAAAACCAAACATGTATTTCACAGTATCACAAACAGTATATATTATAAAAAGACTTTGAAAATTAGAAATAATCGCAGAAAATCTAACAGTATTTTCAAATGTATTACCTTAATGACATTAAATATATGTCTCTTATATTAACTATTTCCTATAGGATATATCTCAACTTAATCTAGTCATAATCTTGTTTTGATTCTACTGTCCCATTTTCTCCTCCTTCTTTTCTCTACTCTTTCAGGAGCCCCCAGATTATCTGAACATATATCTACATCCTTGGCTTCTTCCTGCAAATATAATTTTGTATATCATTTCTTGATGCTTTTGAATTTTCAATAGTCCAAGTGCCATGTTCTCTGAGAAAAGTATTTATTTTACTAGCATGACATTAATTGATCCAGTCTTATTAAGCACCAATATTTCAAAATACATGATTATTTTAAACTTTCCCCAAACCTATAAAATCTATCTATTTCTAAAATTTCCCATTATCCAAACACTCTTACACCTTGCTTGGGTAACTGCAAGAATTCTCTGGTTCTTCACTTGCCATATTTTCTCAAACAGCCATCAGAATCAGCATCATGAAACGTAAGCCAATCATTTTATTTCCTGTTTTAAAAGCTCTATTTGGAGTCAAGTTAAAATTTCTCAGTCTGTCTTTTGTGTCCCCTGCCAATCTCTTTGACTTTATTTCACCCTCACCTGGTGAGTTAGAGTACTCCAGAGAGTCAAAACCAATTATTAGATACATGACAGAGAGATGACAGATACATAGAGAGTTAGGTGATGGGTAGACAAGATGATGATTGGTAGACGAGAGGAGATTTATTAAGGGAATTGGTTCACTGGATTATGGAGGCTGAGATGTCCCACAATGGCCATCTGCTGAAAATATTATAAGAATGCAAGTCATGGAGTCCAAAGGCCAGAGAACCTAAGATGCAGATGTCCAAAGGCAGAAGAAAAAGAATGTTCTAGCTCCGAGGGGTGGGAAAAGTGGGGTGGAAATCACCTTTCCTCTACCTTTTTTGTTCTACCCAGGACCCCGGTAAATTGGACAGTGCCTGTCCCACAGTGAAGGTGGATCTTCCCCACTCAGTCCACTGACTCACATACCAGTCTCCTTATGAAACATCCTCACAGATGCTCCTGGAAGTCATGTTGCACCAGTTGTCTAAGTAATTCTTCATCTGGTCAAGTTTATACCTGAAATTAACCATCACACCTGCTCACACCTGCTCTGCCCATGACACACAGACTGCCTCCTTCAAACATCCTGGTTTTATTCTTGCTTTAGGTCCTTTGTACTAATTAGGCTTCTGTAAAGGAGCCTGATAGTTAGATACTTCCCCCTGTTAGTTACCTTGGCCGACTTATTCCTGTCATTCCATTATCAGTCAATGTACTAAAATGATACCTAAAAATTTATTTCTGCTCTTTGCTCATGTTTCCTCACATTTAAAAATAATACCTGGAGGTAGGGCCTTTCTCTGCCTTGTACTTTGCCATTATTTCCAGAATATTGAATAATGCCTTATTTGCAAGGAACTCAATACATATTGTTGGTGAATGAATGATATTGGTTAATTATTTATAAAGCATTCTTCTGATATGCCAGGACCAAATGTCTCCTCCATATCTGTAATCCAAGCCCAATGCACAAGGTGTAGGATACAATGAGATCTCAAATACCTGTCAGAAAAATATCCAAATCAATTTACAGTTACAAAGGGAAAAGACAATTTATTTTTTACTGATAATATATAAATAACAGGGCAGAATAATGCCAATAATTTCAAATAATTTTCTAGGGAAATCATCACTATTAGTTTCCGTTCCCTCATTTATAAAAAGAGAGTATATAAAAATATGTAATTTATTATTCTGGTCTGCTCTTGAGTTAAGTTATAGATAAACATTTGATTTCTTTAAGTTGTAAGAGAAATGCAATTTTTCTCATTGGCATGGAGATAAAGCATTTGAGGCAACTTTATGAAAGTCATCATTTCTACTTCTTTCCTCTTCATTTGATATGATCTGTAGTGGTCTTAAATATTCTTTTCCCTCTGACCCTGAGATGGCATTCATTTGAGAAGGAGTTAGGTGGGTTTAGGAATAAAGTTCATGACCTTATATTTAAAGAAATGTAGCTGGCTCGTAAAAGTGGTGCCCGGTTAATCTCCTGGGTATGCAGGACAGTTTGAAAAGTGACAATGGTAGAAAGGAAAGTTGTAATAATAAGGGAGTCAGTCAAAATGTGTGGTCAAAATGTGATCATTTTATTAAAATGATTTTTAGAATAAATGTATATTACGAAGAATTACACCATTAAAATAATGATTTTTAGGAGCCCCTATAAAATGTGGATTTAGGAAACTTTCCAAAATTAAACAAATGTACAAAAATAACACAGATAAAAAAATCTACAGATGAAAATTCTGCATTGCAAGTAGTAATTTAATGGATGCATGCAATCCAATTTCATCCGCACGTCACTATTCCAGTTTGCATCTATGGAATTGACTTTTCCTTTTGTTACTGTGCAAGTGAATGGGGCTTTCATCGGAATTTATGTCCAGGATGCCCCATAATTCCCAGAAGTAATAATGAAAAAATAAATCACTTTACTTCACAATGTGCCTATGAAGCTTTTGTATTGATGCTTAAATCAAATTAAAGTAAGGTCACAGAGATACCTGACTTTCCTAGCATTAGACAAAAAAAAAAAAAAAAAAAAAGTGCAAGGTATATTGAAAGAGACTGCAAATATTCAATAACATTAAGACTTCATGAAATAGATCTAGCATTTAATGGCAACTCCCAATCGTTTTCTCAGCCCATAAGTCTGTGTTGTAATAATGTCAATTGTTCGCTTTGGGTAGCCATCTGGTTTCACATTAATGTCTACTTACTAATGTGATTTACTTTTCATAGGTCTCAGTCGAGCTTCTGAAATTTGTGTGATCTGCCTAGCATTGAATCAAAAGAAAGTTTGCTCTGGATGCCAACACCATATTTTAGTGAATCAGTAAAATAGTTTATACCTAGGGAAAATAAAATTGTTTTGATCTATCCTAGTGTTTTATGTAAACACATTTTTTTTATACTAATATGTGAATATACAGGAATTGTAGGTTCTATTTAGTAAGAAATCATTGGCAATAGCAAGCCTACAAGTTACTTAGAACATTCTTGGTGACATTGTGAACAAACAAGTTAAAGCTGGTTTGTGCCAAAAGAATTTAAAGTTGAGCACATTAAGCATTCTAAGAACTGAGATACATTCCATAAACTTGTAAAAGAAAATATAGGTTAGTTCATTGTATTATACTCTACTTTCCTACACTTCACAGCTATTGCTATTTTTTAAAAATGGAAGGTCGACAGCAACTTTGTATCCAGAAAATCTATTAGTACCATTTATCCAGCATCATGAGCTCACTCTGGGTCACAGATTGGCAATTACCACTATATATTGACATTTTTCATTATAACTGTATCTGTTATAGTGATCCATAATCAGTAACCTCTGAGCTTAATTGTTTTGGATGAACTGTAGTCATGTATGACTTTGAACTTAATCAATAAATGTTGTGTTCCGACTGCTCCTCTTACCAGGTCTTCCTCTGTCTCCCTTTCTCTCTATTACATCTGTATTCCTTAAGAGAAAAATATATTGAAATTAGGCCTATTAATACCCCCATAATAACCTCTAAGTGTTCAAGTGAAGGAGGAGACATATCTCTCTCCTTGAATCAAAAGTTAAAAAGGGTCAAGATTAATGTGGAAGACATGTTGAAAGCTGAAAAAGGTTTAAATCTGAGTTTCTTTTATCAAACAGATAGCTAAGTTGTGAATGCAAAGAAAAAGTTCTTGAAGGGCATTAGAAGTGCTATAACAGTGAATACATGAATAATAAGAAATCAAAACAGGCTTAGTGCTGATATGGAGAATATGTTAAGTGGTGTGAATAGAAGATCAAATCAGTCACAACATTCACTTAAGCCAAAGCCTAATCCTGAGTAAGGTCCAAACTTTATCCAAGTCTACAAGTATTGAGAGAGATGAGAAAGCATAGAAGAAAACTCTGAAGCTGAAGTTGTTTCTTGAGATTTAAAGAAAGAAGCCACTTTTGTAATGAAAAGTACAAAGTAAGCAGCCACTGGGGGTGTAGAAGCTGTAGCCTGTTATTCTGAAGATCTAGCTTGAGAAAATTGGCTACACCAGGAAGCAAGTTTTCAGTGCTGATGAAATAAATACCTAATGTCCGAATAAGATGCCATCAAGAACTTCTATAGCCAAAGAGAAGCAGTCAACTCCTGGCTTCACAGCTTTGGAAGATAGGTTGACTCTTGCTAGAGGCTGTTGCAGCTGCTGACTTTAATTTGTAGTCATTTGCTCATTTAGGGTTCCAAAAATTTCAGGTTTCTTAAGAATTATGCTAATTCTATTCTTCCTATGCTCTCTAGATGGAAAAACAAAGCTTGGATGACAGCGCGTCTGTATATAGTATGGTTTACTGAATATTTTAAGCCCACTGTGGGGATTCGATACCCAGAAAAAAAACGTGTTTCAAATATTACTGCTCTTTGTCAACGCACCTAGTCATCTGAAAGCTCTGATGGAGATGCACAAAGAGATTTATATTGTTTTCTTCTGCAAGTTCAGCATCCGTTCTGCAGTCCATGATTCAAGGAGGCATTCTACTTTCTATAAGCTGACTTCCATAGTGATTCCTCTGATGGATCTGGGCAAATGTACATGCTGGGGTTCTATATTGTTCTGAATTATGATGATGCTGTTATCATGTAACTAAGTGAACCCAGTTCTCAATTGGACCTCACTAAGTGAACCCAGTTCTCAATTGGACCTCACTTCCCTCTATCCCAAAGGAGAAGATTAAATACTTTCTTATAAAAATATCCTTCAACAAAATAATATTATATATTATTAAAGAATTGCCTTTCTTCTTTGATTCCCAGTTCATTAATAACAAAAGTGCAACATTATAGATAAAAAACTTGAACAACAAAACCCAGCTAGGTCTCAAATCACAAGATCAATTAGTGAGAAGAATCTAGGAAAATACTCAACTCCTTATTTCTATTTAGATTATTTTACACCACACTCAATTGTAAGAAATAGAATTTCTCTACCAGTTGTATTAAGAGAACACTACTGATGACATTACCACAGCATCCACACCCTAAGTTAGTTTATGTTCTTAATCAAAAATATAAATTTTAAAATTAGCCACACATTTAATCTAGTATTGCAAGTCATTGATCATTTGGGATAAGTAGTGAGACTCATTTACTTATTTGGTTCATAAACTTCTCTAAAGATTTGGCTCATTTTAATTAACCCAAGAGATGATTCAAAAAGTATTTCCAGTAAAGGAAGCATTACCAGGGGAAACTTCGTAACACGAATAACGTAAATACACTCTTTCATTTCCAAACACAGAAAAGTGGCAAGAAGTATATATTTCTGAGCTAAATTTATATATTTATAAGTAAATGTTTTCTGAGCTAACATACAACCTCGGCTCGCCCACCTCTGATGATGTGCAGCTGAGTGTGAGCACATTCATTTCTTTTCTATATCCCAGTTCCCCCATCAGTAAAATGGTGGGTACCAACCCAACTAGATAGGTACCAGCTTTAGGTTAAAATTCAATATGGAATATAGTATTAACATCTACATTTTTCATAGTTCTGGAGGCTGGGAAGTCTAGAATCTAACTGACAGTATGGTCTGCTTCTGGAGAGGACTATCTTTTTGGATTGTAGAGGGCTTCCTTTCACTGTGTTCTGTCACATCCGAGAGAAAGAGAGCTGTCTGTGGTCTCCTTCACTTATAAGGACACCACTTACAAATAACTAGGGCTGCATGCAAAAACTACATTTAACCTTAATTGTGTCTTAAAGAGTCAGTTTTCAATATGGTGACAATGGAGGTTAGGGCTTCAACATAAAACTTTTAGGATACACAACCATAGCAAGTTCCTATTAAATTTCTTATTGTAGATGTTATTATTGTCTATTATACTACAGTATTTATTTTAATTATATGTAAACTAATATTCCACCCGAATTTATTTCTAGGCAATCTCTGACCTCATACATCTATAGAAGGTATCACTATATCATGTTACAAATATTTTCTTACTTCTAAGTTGAAAGTGAGCCAATATAAAGTGTGCATATTTTGAAAAACATAGACTTTGATTTAAATACATCACAATATGTGGTTAATCAACTTTCTGAAAGCTTGTTATAACTCTCAATTCTTATCTAAGTATTTGTGAACTGCCAGTCATGCCCTTTATTATGATTTAGGGTGGTTCTTAACAAGCTTATTTTATGTACCACCCTAATGTAGAAACAGGGAACAAATTCTGATAAACGATTCAAGTTGATTCTTTAGTCCTCTAAAATACCCCCCCCAGCGTGTCCCAGAGAATTGCCTGGTCAGACCCATCTAAATATTTTCAATACAATTCCTCATGTAGTAATCTCCTCAGCTAACTTTTCACCATCAAAATCTCTCCTGTATTTCACAGAGTAGAGCTTGAACATCCTCCGGCACTCAGAATAGTGTCCACAACAGCCATGTACAGATAGAATAGGTAAATTCTTACATAATACCTGATCAGTTGAGTTTCCTTAAAACCTAAACAGGCAGTAACTTCACTGTTCCCCCAAGGAATATGGTTTGACATTCTCTTGCAATCATGTGTTGGGATTAGGGACATTTGGTTGTATGATCTTCTAGAAGATTCTTCAGTCCCCTATCAATGTCCCCTTCACAACCCTCCCCATCTGTTTTTCCCACATACTCAAATTTGACTAAGATTTAGTATTTAGAGTTAATTCATATAGACACATGTAAAAATATGTGGTTTACACCAAACACAATACAGAGGGTGGTGCCATAGCTCAGTGGGTAGGGCACCAGCCACACACATGGAGGCTAGGGTGTTCGAACCTGGCCTGGGCCAGCTAAACAACAATGACGACTGCAACAAAAAACAATAGCTGGGCATTGTGGTAGGCGCCTGTAGTCCCAGCTACTTGGGAGGCTGAGGAAAGAGAAATGTTTCAGTCCAAGGGTATGAAGTTGCTATGAGCTGTGACACCATGGCACTCTACCCAGGGTGAGAGCTTGGGACTCTCTCACCAAATAAATAAAAAAATAAATAATATATACACAATATTAATAGGTAATTTAGAATTTGTGGTTGTTTCTTGAAGGGCTTATTTTATCTACTATTTAACAGAGTGCGCATTATTTACAAAATAAAGTGAATCCTACAAGATAACAGTCTTTCATCTCCTTCACAAAATGACATTACAGAACTATGAAATTTCTCTCACTAAATACTAATATAATTTCTGATACTATACATGGAAATTACTAAATTGGAAATTTTTTTCCCTGTCAATTAAGCATAACAAATTTTAAGCATAACAAATATGCGTTATAAGTCAGGAAAAGTTGGACAGAAGTAAAAATACTGGAATTTAGGTTGCAAGACCTCACTTCAAAGAAATGCTAATTATGAAAATATGAAAACACTTAAAATGGAAATTTGATGAAATCACAAACCTATTTGTAGAGGGATAAAAGCAAACCAGTCAATGAAAAAGGATTTCGAGAAACAAGATTGCCAAAAAAGGAGAATAAAATGAGTCCTTAACCATATCAAAGGTCTTAGATATAAAGTCTCTTTAATAAAAATATTAAGTAGCTTTTATTAACTGCCTGAAATGTAAAAGGAAGTCTTCTGGGCATATGAATACAGCATTATTATTATTAACAACAACCATTTTTGTTAGTAGGCTTTATTGCTTTCCCTGTCATGAACTGTCTGAGTTAATTTAAGGTTAGTAACTTGCCCAAGACTCGGCAGCAATCTGACTCAAATGGTCCCACGTGGCAATGCCACTGTTCTTTCTCTGCACAGTGGTCCATATCTATGAAAAGTGGGAGAACAAGAAACCCCCATTTCTTCACATAGTAATTCAAGTGGAACAGTAAAGAAGTGATGAGGAACAGCAGGAAAAGAAGAGTTGAATTTATTTAACTGTTTTTTTTTTTAGTACTATGATAATGTAAAATTTCAAAGATAAGAATTTGATATCTGATGGCCTAATGTGCTATAAGCTTTGTTTTATTCTTCTTCCTCCCCTCCCTCCCTTCCTTTCTTCCCTTTTTTTCAACTTTTCCTGCTATATTACCTAGACTAGACTTGATTAACCTCCTGATGGACTCAAGAAAGTCTCCCACATTAGCCACGCAACAAGCTGCGCCTCTAGACATGTAACATTGGGCCCAGCAGCCTTCTTAAATAAACCAACCAAATCATCCAGATTTACTTGAAAATTGTATGACAATGCCAAAAAACAAACAAAAAGAATGACTTGTATTTGATACAGTCCTTATGGTACAAGTTTGCTACCATCACTTTGGAAAAGAATTTTTGTCATGATGTTGTAAAGCTGAAGAAGAAGCATTAGAAAATCAAGACATCTTTGACAGAGAATCTGAACTCTGCAGCAAGGTCATGCGCACCGCTGTTACATAAAGAAAAGTTACATGTGCACACATACTTAAATAAAGAAAAGCACAATTTATACATTTATTTAGTTTATTTTACTCTGTCTCTGTGTAACAGGGTGGCCATAAAGTTTGCAATTTTAAAGTTTTTTTTTTTTTTTTTTGCAGTTTTTGGCCAGGACCGGGTCTGAACCTGCCACCTCCGGCATATGGGGCCAGCACCCTACACACTGAGCCACAGGCACTGCCCCAAATTTTAAAGTTTTAAATTTAAAATTGCATACGAACATTATGACCACCCCATAAATACGTATATGCATGTGTGGGTAGGTGTGTGAGTGTCTATATACCACAGATTAAAATCAAATAAAACTGTAATATTCGCAAAATTCAATCATAAAAGGGTGTATTTCATACAAGGTTAATTATATAAAGGTTAAAACCAGAAAGAAGGAAGTAATGTTTTGCTTAGTAACAGGAACAGATGATAAAACTATAAAGAAAGGGGATAAAATGATTAATAAAACATTCATAATTAGTGAAGATGCACACAGGAACCTTCAAAGGGTAATGATCTGTGTGTATGAATATATATATATATATATATATCTTTTATTTTTATCTACACAAAACACACCTAGTCTTTAAATGTATAGTTTGCTACAGCATTGTATAAATAAATAGTAAAGCGGTACTTGGAAATATTGGTGATTTGAACTATTTACATAGAGGATAACTGTATCCTCTTCTCAGGGGCAAGTGTCTAATGATTCTTTACTCCTTTAGCAAAGTTCTTTGAACACCAAATCATATGTACAAATTTGCAAAGGAATAATTAGTAGAGAATATATCGCTATAGGCATTTAAGAGTTAAAAAGAAAAGAATTCCCTGCTCATTATGTATTGCCCTCTGTCTTCCAGGGAGGTTGGAGCCCGGTAACCCCTTTCATCACGTGCATGCCCTCCCTGAGAGAGAGATAACAAGTGTAAAATGATCTGGAGTAATGGAGCGTCACTCCCGGCGTGTACCCTTCACAGAGACACATGTGCCACATCGATATCAGGAGCTGCTGAGAAGAAAACGGCAGGTCCCTCTCAGCTACTGCAAGTGGCTTTACAAGCAGAACGAAACGCTGCAACATTAGCCTATTTGAGTGAGAACCTTTATTCTATGTGGTGAGTCTTTCCTGGGAGGAGACGAAAAGAGATGACTGTTAAAATCCACAGTGCATGATTGTATTGTTGCTTTTGCCATTAATATTAGTATTTCCTGGATTCCCATGTATAATATCAGAAAAGTTTTTCAATTGCAGAAAATTGCAATTATAAGAAACCTTATTCAAATGAAAGGGAGAGGGACGTAGACTTCTGATTTCATGAAGAGCCACCGTAGTCACGATATTTTTAATGGATTGCAAGAGAAGAATTGCTTTCTATCTCACTCTAAGAAAAATTCGCAACTAGTAGCTCACATTTTACAGATCTTGACCTTCTCCGCTGTCCCAAACTACGTTATTTATACTTGCATCTTCTCCCTCTCCTAAACCCACACTTCTCTACTCTTTCTTTGCTCTATTTTTCTATTTAGAATGCTAGATGGCTAAGGGGTATAGAATTCCTTTGTGGAGTAATAAAACTGTTCTAAAATTGATCATGATTGTGGATGCACAGATCTCTGAATTTTTTTAAAGACAATGAATTGTACACTTATAATGAGTGAATTTTATCTTAATAAATCTAATTTAAAACAAATTATGAATGAGCAAATCTTTTCAAGCTCTATGTCTCAAGTTCTGAAGATCACAAAATAACTTCCTTTCTAACATTGAAGCCTTAGAATTCTAAAAATGAATAGCAAGTATGACTTCAACATTGGAAGGAAGGCATTGTCCAAACATGGTAGAAGTTTAAAACACAGATGAGCATTAAATACTTATAGGAGGAACGCATATATATATGTATATACACACATATAAATATATATACATGTATATACACATATAAATATACATATATACATGTATATACACATAATAATATACATATATACACACATATATAATATATATATTTATATATACACACACATAAATATATACAAATATATATATTTGTATACATATATAAATACATATATAAATATACATATACACCCATATATAATATATATATTTATATATATACACACATATAAATATATACAAATATATATACATGTATATACACATATAAATATATATACATTATACATATATACACATACATATGTATACATATGTATACATTATACATATATACACATAATAAATATACCTACATACACACATATATAAATATATATACACACATATAAATATACCTATATACATATGTACACACACACATACATACACATATAAGTATATGTATGTGTGTATATATATGTGCATGTGTATATACTTAGTAATCCTGTAACCATGAAATGGGAAAAGATTAAGTGAAGTATGGCCAATGTAACTAAGGCAGGATATGATATCCAGAAAGTAAAAATGTAACAATATAGTAAGAACTTAGAGGAGATGAATGAGTTCATAATATAAATGATCTCCCTGTGGCTCAAGGAGTAGGGCGCTGGCCCCATATACCAGAGATGGTGGGTTCAAACCCAACCCTGGCCAAAAATTGCAAAAAAAATAAAATAAAATAAAATAAAAAATAAATTATCTCCTGCACTGCCCTTAGGAGATAATAACACAATTAAAAGGAATAGCGGTAATCAATACCAAGCTTTTACAGAGTTAAAATTACATATGATATATCAAAAATGTAGCCTCCATCTTGACATTCTGTAGCCCATTGTTATCCAAGACTAAGTAAAGTTTTTTATCAGAAGCATCAAACTGGGTTATGTACACTAGATACAAGTCTAGGACACTATTTTAAAAATTTTCATACATTTCCAATAAATTTCTCAGCATTTCACTTTTTACCTGCTTACCATATCTATAAATTCATTTTGATTTTAAGCCTTAAATATATTAAACAATAAAGTTTAAATTAAATTTTATTACATTTTTAAAGCATGGTTTAGATGAATATTGAATACATCTAGAATGGAATTTATATGTATATGTGTGTGTGCGTATAAACTATGACACCAAATATAAAATCTCACAAGCACAAACTAAAAGGAAAATAATCATATATTTAGTCAAAATATATGTTTGAAATATACAAGCATTTCTCAAAAATGTATGCGTTTGCAATGAATAGTTAGATAAGTCACTTCAGGTGGGGAAAGAGATTCTGAAAGATGATCATCTGCAAAAAACAAAGGCAAATTTCAATATCCCTGAGAACCACCTGGAAGGTCCCGTACGTGAGAGCATTGAGACTGGTTATTCATGGTGGAAGAGGTAAGGTGTGGAGACTAGGCAGCTGTATACCCAACGAAATGGAAGAGTAGAACCAAATATTAGATTGGGACCTTATGGGGAAACAATTGCAAATCACATTGCAACGCTGTCACTTTCCCCTAAGCCCATAAACACTCAAGAAATAGGGCTTAATCCAAGGACTGAGGTCTAGAAAGAGTGGTGTCTCTTAGTCATGTAAATGGCTTTGTCATAATCACCATCCCTCTCTTCACCAGAGCTTCGCACAGCTGCTGTCCTCTCTATTCTTGACCTGTTTGTCCTGCCCAGACCCCATGACTTCCAATAACTTCTTAATGTCTCTGGCCTTGAGCTTTTCATTATTAAGTTCAAGATACATATAGTTAACTATCTTTAACTTCTTTACGTAGGTGAAAAATAGGAATTTAACTCCTCTCTCACATAGCATCTCTCTTCTGAAAGCCTACAATGGAACCAGCATTTACCCCGTAGCTCAGATCAAAAAAAATAAAAATAAAAATAAAAAAGACAAAACACACAAACAAAACCATTATCAATATTGTCTTTTTACAAATGCCAAAACACAGCTATCAACGAGTTCTATAAACTCTAGATTTATAATACATTCTGAATTTCTGTCATCCTTCCCCTAGGATATAGCAATACTTTACTAACGCATGGCCCATTAGTAACACAACCCACCGCCATCTTCCTTCCACCAGCAGCTGGAGCCAGAGTCACTGTGTAAAAATGCAAGTTAGGGCTTTCAGAACACTGTACTTTTCTAATAACTTTCCATAACATCGTCTAGATAAATCCAAAATTTGTACCAGGTTCCCAGTCATCAAACTGCATTCTACCTGTTAAAGTGATTGACGTACTTTACACACTGTACTGGCCTCAGATACTGCTGTTTGTTACGCATGGCAAAGTTTATTTTTACCCTATTGTCACTATCAACTAAATGCATGCATAGATACTTAGATAAAATCTATCTGAGACAATTGTATTCATTCTCATGGTCTGAAATATCATTAATATTTATTATTTCTTTTTTTTTTTTTTTAGACAGAGTCTTACTATGTCACCCTCAGTAGAGTGCTGTGCAGTCAGCAACCTCAAACTCTTGGGCTTAAGCGATTCTATTGCTTCAGCTTTCCAAGTAGCTGGGACCACAGGAGCCTGCCACAAGGCTTGGCTGTTTTTCTTTGTTGTTGTTCTTGTTGCAGTTGTCATTGTTGTTTAGTGGGTTCAAAACAGCCAGCCTCGGTGTATGTGGCTGGCGCCCTTACCTCAGTGGTTAGAGGTAATGTATGTAGGTTATATAAACCTATATATTTTATTTCTAAGCTTTCATTTCCATCTAATAGCCTGTCAAGTTACCAACCACAGTATTAAATTTTGTCTCATTTTTTAAATCTTTTCTCTCCCCTTTATTTTGCAGTTTATTCAAAAGATAAATAGCGATGTTTTGTTATTTCCATTAATAGCATATGAAAATAGTGTTGAAAATAAAACTATATTTTACTTTGGCATTAATGCCCTATTAATGGTAAGACTTATTTTAATAAAATCTTACAAAGGAATCCATCTAATTTTAATTAATTTGATCATAAAGTAATATCTTAATAGCTATTTTGTAAACTTTTATTATTTTGTTATTAAGAAACTGTTCTTGAGAGCTTCAAAAATCTGATTCATCTTCTTTCACTTTCCCTTTTCTTGAAAAGAATTATTTGTCCTCATTTACTAGTAGCACCATTAACCTAGCTCCCCAAGTTATTTGGTCTTCTCCAAATAATCACGATGTTAAACACAAATACATCTCAACTCAATAAACACAAATACATCTCAACTCAAATAAACACAAATACATCTCAACTCAATCTAATTCTTTCCATCCTAACTGACAATGGACTGAACTAATTCCATATTCTTTCTTGCTTACATATTAGCAACAACTTCGATACCGGTATCCCTACCTCACACCTCCCGTTATCCAAACAACTCCCACATATTCATTCTAAAATGTGAGTTCAAAGCAGAGACTGATATTTCCTTGCATAAAAGCCCTTATACCTCCTTTATACTTCCCACTTAAAAAAATTAAATGCACTTTCCATAGCATTCAAAATATTCATTATCTAACTTGATTATTTCACTTAAGACCCACAACATTCCATTCATACCATGTCCCATGTCGTACTGAATCGCCTACCTTCTGTAAGCAGATAAAGTCTGTTTTGCTTTTGTCCACGTCCCTTCATCTTTCAAGGAAGACCCCTATTTGAACTCATTTTTGTATTTTTGACCCAGACATTATTTTGAAAAATCTTAATGTAGGTATTTTGATCTACAGGATCTCTCATTTGCCTTAATTTTTGCACAATCTCATCTCTCACCACAATCCCCTTCCTTCAGCTACAGGGATATTCTTCAGGGTACTCTTCATATGGGAATGAGAATCTTAGGTGATTCTGACCATAAGTGCATATTTTCCAAATGACTTCACTAAGCTTCATTATAGGGCATTAGAGTGATGATGACTATACCACTCACAGAAATATCATTTTGGTAATTTCTGAAGTGTTGTTATGTTGGAAATTAAGTCAGACAAATGCTGAAGTGGAGCCCCTATCAGGCTTTACCCACAGCAATCACATTTATTTTTGTCATATATGTTGAAGTTAGTGCAAAGCCTCTGCTGATGTACTTTGTGTGATATGTGACTTATTGTTTCTCAAAATCTTTTCATTTCTACATTTTCCTTTTTTTTATTAAAGTAGTTGTCGGTTAAGAGTTTTCTTTTTTTATTATAACCCAATTAAATTTTTAATGTCTACATAATTTTGGCCTAAAATTGTTATTCTGTTATCTTTTGCTATTTGGGGGCAAGAAAGCTGATTTCAGATTGGATATTTATTTTTAAAAAGATGTTCAAGCTAGGCCACCTGCTTTAAAAAAATCTATAAACGACATCAATAGCCCTTTTGCAATAGAATATTTCCCAAGGGCCAATAACGGTATGAATATGCACCCAGCATCTCTGAAATGTCAAGAAAACACAAAACAAGGAAATACCACTGCAGGAACACAAAGACCTATACGATTTTTTAAATCATTATCATTATCAAATGCTAGAAAATATAAGAGCAAACAGAACCTTCACACACTGCTTATTGGAGTGAAAAATGATAAAAATAAATTTCCAGGTAGTACCTGTGGCTCAAAGGGTAGGGCACCAGCCCCATATACTGGGGGTGGCGAGTTCAAGCCCAGCCCCAGCCAAAACTGAAAAAAAAAAGAGGCAACTTTCTTTGTGAATATGTTTATTATTATCTACCAAAGTTATGAGTATAACCTATGTCTCAGCAATTTGACTCTGTGTATAATAAATTCAGGAGAACTCAGTTCATATGTGTCCCTAAAAGATTAAAAATACACACAGACACACAGACACACAGACACACACACACACATAGTATATGTGTTTTATACAGAGGGTGCCAAATAAGTGAATACACATTTTAGAAAAGGAAAACATATATGCTAAATTTGTAATAATATATCCTGATAATAAAGATTAATACAAGGCATGTTGACTACCTCTTAGTATTGGAGAAGTCAAATGTGACTTGAATATTACAAATATATATACACAAAAATACATATTATATATATATATATATATATATCCATAGAAGTTTTCTTTCTAATTAATAAAACTAGAAACATCTAAACCTGTCCATTAACAGTAAACTAAATAAATACATTTTTACCTATTTAAAGTCTTAAACAATGGATTAAAACATAGGGATGCAATAGTCACATTTCTATGTAAAACCATATAGGTTAAAATTATTAAGTGAAAGGGGTAGAGAGACAAGCTCATTCAATCAGGATTCTATTTGATAAAATTCAAAAACATGACAACCAACAAAATCAGAATAGTAGTTATATTGGGGGGAAGGACAAGCGCTGTATCGAGTGAAAATGGGTATGAGGAATGCTTCAGCGATGTGGCAGCTCCTACCATATTCTGGAGGTTGACTACATACACTTGTGCACCCATCTTTGAGAGTTCACTTAGTACTTATGTACTTTATTATATATGAATGACGCCCTTGATAATATTACACACCAAAAAAAAAAAAAAAAAAGCTCTTTCAAGGCACAGAAATCACTGCTGCTTCTTGTGACATGACATGCAATTTTACATAACTTACAACAGAAGCCTTCCATGGCTTCCAGTTAATTACCACAGGTACATGAATTTTTATTACTCCATTATTCACAGTATTATGATTTAGCTAGTCCACATTTTTTAAGCTAATTTGATAGGGAAATATTTCTGTGGTGACATTTATCACCAGCAAATGAATTCTAAATTCTAAATTAATTCCTAATCTTCATAACAGAATTTCCCAAAGTATACACTCAATTTCAGTCAAAATAGAGCAAATTAAAAATGAAGAAGAAAGAAAATAATAATTTGAGCATGGAGAGTCATGGTAATTGGAGTAAAAGAAAGTAAGAAACTTTGTGTCCAAATTTTCTCATAACTTCTCCAGTAAGGACAATTACTTTGGGATTAAAAAGAGATAGGACGTAGACTCAACATAATTCAGAAGAGTTTGTATGGCTTAGAAATTAGAAAAGTCAACCATGTAGCTCAACTTGGCTAACGAATTAAAAGAGAATCAGGTTCTTTAAATAATTTTGAATCTTCTGGTCTTTTAATGACAAAAAACAACAACAACGAAACCTAGTAATTCAGTGGAGTGGTTTGAAAATGAGTCCTTTGAACTGTCTTTGAGTCAAGAGGCAATTTGTGGGTGAGGTTTTTGTTTTATGCATTACACTAGTTTTCTCTGAATGTCACAATAAATTACCATAAATTTAGTGACTTAAATAATGCAGAGTTAGCATCTTAGTGTTCTAGAGAGGAGAAAACTAAAATGAATTGAAGGAAAATCAAGGTGCTAGCAGGCCTGTTGTCTTTTGGGGGAGAAATCTGAGCCTTTTCCAGTATCTGAATCAGATTTCCAGTAATCTGAGGCCACTGTCACTCTTTGTCTTATACATCCTTTCTCCACCTTCCAATCCAGAAATGTTGCATATTTCTGACTATTCTTCAGTAGTTATAACTCCATAAGGCTAGGAGACGTTTTCTACTTTTAAGGATCCAAATGATAATATAAGGCTCACCTAAATAATTCAGAATAATGTTCTCATCAAATTCCTTAAATTAATCACAAGTGTAATTTTGTTGTTGTTGTTTTGTTTTTTGCTATGTAAGGCAACATATTCAGCGGTTCAAGGGCTTAAAAGACACATGTTTCAGAAGTCATTATCCTGCTGATAGGCCCTCATCCTAACTTCAGCGTGTTTGTCCTGCATTAAAGTGATGGTGTATGTCAGCCCTTTATACATGAAGCTAAAGATCAGGGTCAAAATGTTGATTATTGCTATTGACCTTAGAGGTGCCCAGGGATGATGTTACTTAAAGTCTGAAGACTGAATGAATGAGACCATGCACAAAGGAAGTGTAGACAGAAATCAGGAGGAGGAGGGCTGAGATCTGGGGCACTGTCACATGGTACAGGGGTGGCTTGGGGGAGCATAAGAGATCAGAGAGCTTACAATGTGGCTCAAAGAGAAATGAAGAAGTGTGCCGACTTGGTGGCTAAGTGAAAAACGTGTGTCAGGATGAGAAGTGGTTTCATAAGTCAGGAGAAATCAATCTTGAGAACTAATTGATCATTAGATTGAGTAAGGAATTATGATATCCTTACAGGACCAGAGTTAGGGGGATGAAAGCTGATTAGAAGTGATTTAAGAGAAAAATGACAGGAAAGAATTGAAGTCAATGAATATAAACGATTCTTTTTAAGACGTTCTCTACCAAGCTGGATGAAATATAGTGGCAGATGATATGAAAAGAATGATTTATTTTATTTTAGTTTATCTTTATAAATACATGAATAATGGCATGTGAACATGCTGATGGAATCATCAGGCAGAACGAGATAACTCAGAGGAAGGGAGTTGTGGGAACAGCGCCCTTGACCCTGTAAGAACTGGGCTTGGAATACAAGTGAAGATATCAGCCCCAGATGTCAGCTCAGGAAAGTCACCTCTAGTACTGAGAGTGAAAATAGTGGGGTCAGCAACAGAGGCTTATATGTGAGTAGCTGAGTGTGGATCTATCCCATTGCTTTAACTTCTTCAATAAAGTGGTCAGCAAGATAAATAGCTAAGAATAAAAATGGAGAGTGAGGAATTGATTTTAGATGAATAAAGAGGAAGACGATGTCATGGTGGGGAGAGTGCATAAAAATGTTGGATAATTGCTGGGCAGCATTAGGTGCCCAGCCATAATTCAATTAATTGCCCAAGACATATGAATAGACAGAGCTTATGTGCAATCAAGCATTGAAACATACATAGATATTTAAGTTCACAGTAGAGTTAATATATTCATGAAAGCTGACGTGGCTCCAAAATAGCTGACTTTATCTACGGGTGGCATCATCAGGAATACAGTTACTCAGAATAGGAGTGACAACATATTTCATTCTTTTCAGCATCATACTTTAAAAGAATAAGAGTTTAGAAGTGGAATATCCGTAGCCTCAACGATTAGGTGACACATATATGGAAGTATTGAGGAAAACATTTTAGATTAAAAAATAAAAGTATTAGTTTCTTTTAATCTTTTTTAAAATATTTCTTTTTTTTTTTTGTAGAGACAGAGTCTCACTTTCTCACCCTTCAGTAGAGTGCCGTGGCGTCACACAGCTCACGGCAACCTCCAACTCCTGGGTTTAGGCGATTCTCTTGCCTCAGCCTCCCGAGTAGCTGGGACTACAGGCGCCTGCCACAACGCCCGACTATTTTTCTGTTTTGCAGTTTGGCCGAGGCCAGGTTTGAACCCGTCACCTTCGGTATATGGGGCCGGCGCCCTACTCGATGAGCCACAGGCACCGCCCAGTTTCTTTTAATCTTAATGTTATTTTTTTCCTATAAGTCAGATCTTGATAAAATGTCACAGAATAACAGAATCTGAGTTTAAAACACAACTGAGCGGCCTTCAAACACATGAAGAAATGCTCTTTATCCTTAATCATCAGAGAAATGCAAATCAAAACTACCTTGAGATATCATCTAACTCCAGTAAGATTAGCCCACATGATGAAATCCTAAAACCAGAGATGTTGGCGCGGATGTGAAGAAAAGGGAACACTTCTACATTGCTGGTGGGAATGTAAACTAATACATCCATTTTGAAAAGATGTTTGGAGAATACTCAAAGATCTAAAAATAGACTTACCATTTGACCCTATAATTTCTTTACTGGGTATATACCCAGATGACCAAAAATTACAGAACAATAAAGATATCTGTACCAGATTGTTTATAGCAACGGCATTCTTAAGCATGGTTTCCATCTTCCTGTTCTTGCGTTTCACAGTGATTATCAAAGGAAGAAATCTGGTATGTAAATGACTGGGTCATCCACTGCCCATTTGGAATGCTACTGAACGCTGATTCTTCTCTTAACTCCTCGCTGTCGGCTGTTAGCCCATTTGAAGAGAAGCTACAGGGTTCACCACCACATGGATTTTTATTATAAAAAAATCCACCACCGTATGCTGCTTCGTAACCTGGTTCGTATTTTTCTTCCTTGACAACCATCTTCTTTGCATCCTCTTGT
>CAUYON010158928.1:0-12350 GCA_963573935.1 Arctocebus calabarensis | reverse complement strand
TCTCCTTAGCAAAGTATCTCTAGAATGGAAGAAAAAGTATCCAATGTATACACCCCTAATATGAGACAAATTCTTTATCATTCAAGTGAAGGCTACAACCCATTTATTGCACAGGAAGATGGGGAAAGGGGAGAGGGAGGGAATGGGAGGGAGAGGGTGTGGGTAGATGGGACAAAGGGTGAGACCACATGTGTGGTCCATATTTGAAGGGTCAGGAGAAAACTTCTAAATAAGGATCAAAAATGTTTTCACATAGTAAAAGAGAAAATCTCATGAATGGTATGTCAATCAGGTTGATAAAAATATCTCAGATTGCATGTGAAGCCCGCACACTGTACCCCATGGTTGAACTAATGTACACAGCTATGATTCAATTAAAAAAATATAATATAGAAAAAAATATGGAAGTCATATTATGCTAAAGAAGATATTTATAAAACATTTGAGTTATGTAGAAGTTAAAATCCTAAAATAATAATCATAAGTTTGAGTTTATGTACTTTAATGTATATACTTTTATATGATAATAGAAAACTAAAGATATTTAGCTGTTCTAGTATAAACGGGGAACTGACTATAGCTCAAAATTAACTTTAACTTCCTAAATTTTTCATCAGAAATAAGAGCTACTGGTTGGACATGGTGGCTCACACCTGTATTCCTAGCACTCTGGGAGGCCAAGGCGGGTGGATTGCCTGAGCTCAGGAGTTTAAGAACAACCAGAGCAAGAGCAAGACCTGGTCTCTAAAAATAGCTGGTCATGGCAGGCACCTGTAGTCCCAGCTACTGGGGAGGCTGAGGCAAGAGAATCACTGAAGCCAAGAGTTCAAGGTTGCTGTGAGCTACGACACCACAGTATCAAGGGTAACAAAGTGAGACTCTGTCTCTAGAAAAAAAAAGAGCTACTGAGAATTAACATTACAGTTAATATATACAATTCAAGCTACTAGATGTAAGAGAAACAAATTTTATACAAAAAATATTAAAAAGTGCAATTTTTTCCATGAAAGAGCTTTACTTTTTTTTGCTTTTTAAAATCTTTAAATCATCATTTTGGCCAAATAAAGGTTAGATCATAGGCTTTAACTAATCTATAGTCATGTTTTGTAATAAATGTGCTTTTTTAAACCTTTACTATTTGATAAAATTTCCAAAAGCAAATTTTTAACCTCAAACAAGCTATCTAAATAAGGACCACTGAAAAACTAAGAGGAATGTATTTGGCTTATATTAAAACTATCTAGGGAATATCATCAAAATAAAATGGTATTTAATTTTGGGGGGTTATATGTATATAAGCATGTTATTAATATGTATTGTAAAGCATGAGATTCCTATGTTAGCAATAATAATTATGGTTGTTACAATAAATTGTTAAATGCTACAGAAATAACCAAATTTTCTTTGTCAATTGTCTCTTTATCCATGGCCAAGACTTTTTGTTATTCACAGACAATTATTATTTCCCTTTAATTCTTCTCGTAAAGCAGTTTTCTGCTGATTTTAGAGATCATATGATTAGGACTGAATTCTGAATTCTTCCCAGCTACAAGTCTCAAATAATGTTTTCAAATTCTTCTGCCATTTTTTGACTTCAACTCAATGAAATTGACACTACCTTTTCTCTGAGGCCCCACAAGCACGTCTTATGATATACAGCTCCCAAGATAAACTGCTCCAAATTTAGCATTGTTTTTCTCTGTGGAAGCCATTTCCACTCTAACTGAAGATGCTTCTGATCTAACATCCAGACACCCCTCCTGGATGGATGGTGCCCTCCAGACTCTAACAACCTGGCTCTCTTCAAGAAAAAAATTACTGCATTCATGGGGACGGCTACCCCAACCTGAAACAGAATAAGAACTAATTACATGGGACTGAACTAATGTTTTTTGATTATTTTTCTAACACTTTGCTAATTAATTTTTGTGTTCTAGAAGTCAAGGAAACGTACTCTTTTTTTTCCTTTGAAATATTTACTTTCCAATAAATTGGTAAAGTGTAATTTGTAAACAATTTAAAGCATTTATTTTTCTGTCTACTTCATTTCTGCAAAATTTGAAAACTATTCATAAATATTGCTATTTTATGGAAATATAATTACTTGAATAAATTCAATAAGAACCCATGTGTCTGTCTCGGCGCCTGTGGCTCAAGAGGCTAAGGCACCAGCCACATACACCTCAGCTGGCGGGTTCAAATCCAGCCCGGGCCGCCAAACAACAATGACAGCTGCAACCAAAAATAGCTGGGCGTTGTGGCGGGCACCTGTAGTCCCAGCTACTCGGGAGGCTGAGGCAAGAGAATCACTTGAGCCCAAGAGTTGGAGGTTGCTGTGAGCTGTGACGCCACAGCACTCTACCCAGGGTGACAGCTTGAGACTCTGTCTCAAAAAACAAAACAAAACAAAAAGAACCCATTTTTCTTTTACAGTAGGACCTTAGAGGTACTAGTTATTTTACCAAGGCTTTTACTGGAATGCTGTAGTTTCAAATATCCCCAGACTGCTGTGAGGAGTCAGGTTGACTTTATAAGACCAATTATAGTCCTCTGGGAAAAAAAGACTCACCTGACACCCATCTGGGGCCTCTCCCACTCTGGTAAGTAAAGGACCCACTATCCAACAGGTCCAGCAATCTCCGGTTAATTCAGAACTTCAGAAAGGAGGTATTTAACCAGTTCTTTCAGGTATCTACAGGTAGTTAAATCCTTGGATTGGCCCAAGAGATCTTTAAGTAACCTGAAATTCCTTATGAAAAAGAGGGTGTGGGGGTGTCCAAAGAAGTCAATTAAAAAAAAAAAAAAAGACTGTTTTTTCCACTTGGCAGAGTGTCTTGTGGGATTACTGCTGCGGGGTTATATTTTGTCAAATACTTGTGTACATTATCCAAGTAAAAACAAAGGATTCTGAGGATTTACCTCTAGAACTTTTAACTGTGTTCATTCAACATCACCATGTGGGCCTAAAAAATGACTTCTTCTAGAAAAGTTTCTAATAAAATTGATAGTAAATTAGTACCAATTAAGATTACCTGAAATGCTTGCTAGAGGCACAACTTTTTCTCTTTTCTTTCCCATGTCCACTTTTCATTTTGTTCTGTGATCCCCTAAGTCTATCAGGTACCTCAAGTCCTTACAGGACCATTTAGGGAAACAGAGGAAATTGCTTCCTTCTTTCAACAGCAAGGTAAGCCCTTGGAAGAGCTTTGGTCTTCCATAGCTAACGCATCAGTTTGCTCAGATTTGGATTGATAAAATTTTAAAAAAGAAAAACAAAAATCTATTTGAGAGTCATCAGTACCCTTAACAGCATTTTATTTGCCAGATAATACCTTAACAACTCTTTTACAGCATGGTGGTTATATAGTAACAATATATTGTAATCTTAAAAAATATTAAGGGGAAAAAAAGACTCTGGTCAATGATCATTCTTACTGCACTTTACATAAATAATCAAACCAAGTATAATGAAACTAAAATTTATTTCACAAATATGATGGTTCTACAATGATTTGTCTGCAATGAAAATGGGAAACTAGAGGGCAAAAAATGCTCAAAAAAAGCCCTTATTGTTAAATCTTGCCTTGTCCTTTTATTTTTATCTTTTTAAATCATTTGTACAAAGTTTGAACTAAATTCTGGGTTAATTTGAGACTATTGAAAAAAAAGAAGAGGAAGAAGGAAAAGAAAAGGTTGTAATTTTCTTCATGACATTTTAAAATTTGATTCCCTAACGAAATAAATTCCTTTTTCCATTCTGATACCCAAATTCTTTAATCGTCAAATTATTGTTATTTACCTCTCATTTTATTTCCAAGGAAACAAGAGTCATGACCTCCTAAAGACTAGAAATGATACAGCCAAGCCTGCAAATCTTCCTCATCAGAACCCACTGGCCTGGTGTGTTCGAGGGCCTATGACGCCCTGACTCCACACAGATCCGCCTCCCCTCTCAGCTCCAGGACAGGAGGTGCGTGGGATTGTCAGGGGCAATTTGAGGGGTAGAACGGACTTAACAAAATGCTTGTTTACATAACATTATGCTAATGTTAACTGTAGTTACACTTCTGATCTCCCAAGCATACCAGGTCTTATTTCTGTCTTCTGATGTGCATTTGTGTTTCTGAATCAAAAGTTTTTAGAAAAGAAAAGATGAATGTTCAAGGGAATGGTATCCCCATTATGCTGAACTGATTATATGTATGCATAAAATTATTATATGTATCCCCGAAATGTGTATATCTAGTACGTGTCAGTAAAAACATAGCAAAATAAAACTTCTACAGCAAGAAACAAAAAAACAAACAAAAAACCACAACTGTTAGAGAAATTACGGCTACCTGATTCTTCCCAACTTTCTGTCTTGCTAGGAATGCATTACTGGTTTTCCTATTCAGGTTTTAGAAGAGAATCCACATTTAATGCCACCTTGGGCTGAGTGCTCCAACCATGCCTGGGTCCTCACAGCCCTCCTCTGAGGCCAGGCCCCACTGTCCCCCTGCAGAAGGAAGGTCTGTCCTCTATCAAGGCTGTACGCTAAGGGACGCACCTGACGTGGGAAGCCCAGATGGTCTCATCTCAAAGCAGGTGTGTGTACCCTTCACCAGGTGATTCCTGCGAGCTTATCTTCAAAAACATGAAGGATTCTGCTCCGCCAACTCAGGCAAGAAGAGGCAGGGGTGGTGTGGTTGCCTCCATCTCCCATCCTGTGCACTTCCACGCTGGGGGCCCAGTGGCTCAGTGTCAGGGGCACCAGGACACAAACTGTTCTGGCCTTGGCTGCCACCAAGAAGCCAAACAATTTTTACTGCATCCACCCCAAGGGGCAGGTGTCATGCTAGGGCTTTGTGCAACTAGTTCACCTGAAACTGTCTGCCCAGCTCTGTGCCTGCTCAGCTCTGCAGGAGGAACGAATCCTTATGCCCTCTTCCTACCTAGCAGCCTTAAGAGACTGAAGCCTATGAAAATTGAATGAGAGGTTAAAGGTCACATAGCACACAGACACCAAACCTGAGACTCACACCGGAGCATTGGACCCTAAGGCCGGTGCTGTTGTAACTTCATTATATATTTTACTATGAAAGCTACTGTGGGTCCTTTCTGCTTTTATTAGTAGGGAATAAAATATTTAAATTAGAATCAAGTTTGGCTCTAAGACTATCAGGCTCATTTCTCGTCACAGGTCCAGGCTCCTTGTCCCGAGGTGGGGTGGCTTTGTGTGGAGGGTGGACCGGGAGGTGCACTTCACACTGTCACCTGCAGACCCGCTGAGTGGGATAAGGCACATTTTTTTTTCTTTTTTTTGTAGAGACAGAGCCTCACTCTATTGTCCTTGGTAGAGTGCTGTGGAGTCACAGCTCACAGCAACCTCCAGATCTTGGGCTTAGGTGATTCTCTTGCCTCAGCCTCCCAAGTAGCTGGGACTACAAGTGCCTGCCACAGCACCCGGCTAATTTTTGATGCAGTTCAGCCGGGGTCGAGTTTGAACCCACCACCCTCGGTATATGGGGCCGGCGCCCTACTTGCGAGTCACAGGCGCTGCCCAATAAGGCACATTTTAAATAATGCCATAGCCATACTTGAGATAAAAAAAATACATTGCCTTGTGCCAAAGAAGAAGGAGCAACTTTAAGATGGATCGTTTAGCAGGGATTGAAATCCTAGTGCTACAGGGGCCAGAAAATCGTAGTCCAGGCTGAGAACCAAACATCTGTTCTGGTGCTTATGGAGCCTGGCAGTCTGTGTGCAAAAGGCAGAGCAGTGGGCAGAGGCCGTGTGCAGTGGGCAGAGGCTGTGTGCAGAGGGCAGAGGCCGTGTGCAGAGGGCAGAGACCTTGTACACAGGGCAGTGTCCATGTGCAGAGGGTAGAGGCCAGGTGCAGGGGCAGAAGCTGTATACAACGGGCAGAAACCATGTGCAGCCAGCAGAGGCTGTGTGCAGTGGGGCTGAGAGCAGAGGTGCTTTCTGTAGCCAGGACATGGGACAGAGCCATTGCATCTCTGTAGAAACTGACGAGGCTGTGGCATCCGCACCCAGGAATGCAGCATAAAGACTAATGCCGGGCTGGAGTCTCATAGAACGATGAGGACTCCAGACGTGGCTGGTGGGCGGGGACCCGATTCACACTGTCAGTGCCATTTGGAAAATGGCCACTGTGCCATTCGGAGCAGGAATTCTGTGTAAAAGCTGATTTAGAATGGCAATTCCATCAGCCCAATTAAAAAAAAAAAGTATTGTCCCAGGGAAAATGCCTGCACAACTCAGGGCATTTCTGGGACTGCAGGGAAGGACAATTTCTAAGGGAGGGGAGTCACAGTCACCAGGAAGGAAACAGACAATTCACCTCTGAGGACTGACAGATAATAGCTAGATCAAAATGGGCCTTAGATCATTCAAAAGACATTTTAAAGGGAAAAAGAATATGGCCCTAATTTCAACAGTAGGATTTAAGAAGTAATAACAAAATAAAAAAATAGTCACCCAATAGAAAAGTGGGTTGGTCTAGAAAGTCCCCTGGCTCTCTGAGTTTTGTCCCTTGGCCGTCAGGTCCCTGGGGACTGTATCTCAGCTGTCCTTGGATCTGAAAACCCCAACTTAGTGCCTGGTCCTGGGCAGGTGCACAGCACACATGCACCAGCTGCACAGATGGGTCACCAGCGTGAGTGTCCAAGGCCAGCTGCCATGTTCAGAGTCTTCAGGTGGGAACTGTGGCTGTTTCCAGATCTCTCCTGCTCTGACCAGACATTGCTGTCATCAGCTTAGTGTGTGAGGGGACAATGTGCATTGAGAGGTGGCCAGGGGGAGGGACACAGCGGCCTGTTCCTCGTGCCCATGCAGTGGACTGCCCCTGCAGGGTGCACGGTGGATTTTACTGCCATGCCTCTAGGAGACGCTGACTCCCTCACCTCTGAGCTCCCTCTCCGCAAAGCTCCTCAGCTCGTCCCTGTCACAGCGTTTATTGTGTTCACTAGTCCTATGCTAATAAGGATCTTTGAAAAATGACTGGTATGGTAATGATGCACAGAACTTACTGTAGATAGTAATTAAATATGGTTAACGGCCGGGTTACACTGACACATTAAAAGGCCCACAGGCTGCGATTTATGAAGACAGCTCTGCTGTCTGCTTTACAGCTAATGATTTCTCTGGTTTCCGGTTGGGCTGCCGACTCTCAGAACAGAATAAATTCCAGGACTCCACCAGCGTCGCCGCAGTTGCCAGGCCCCCCAAAATCCTGTTGGCAGGCTTCGTTGTCCCTACTCTGTCCCCTAATGTGGACTTTACCAAGTAAGGCCTACGTCAGCATCTTGTTGTCCGGTGAAGGAATGGTCTGCCACAGGAGAAAGCCTAATACTATTGGGGATGATTCTTACAGGAGACGTAAGATGGTTTGATGACAAGAATTGAGATGAAGCGCTGAGATCTCACTGTCCTAAACTTCCTGATTATGGAAGATGCCAGACATCCTGTCCCACAGCAGAGAAGAGCCGCACCAGTGTGCCGCGGGGCCAGGAGCGCTGCAGAGCTGTCCTCCACGTACCTGACCTTACCTAAGGGGAGATGCTCAAAGGGAGACAAAGAGCACCGAGAAGCCAAAACCAACAAGATGCTGCCAATCCCTCACATGCGACAAGACAGGATTCCCCTACCTGGCCCCAAGTCCCCGCACACTGGCTGGCCGACCGCACTCACTGTCACTGCATCCTGCACACTGCCGTCACTGGCAGCGTTGAAGGAGAGAAAAGATCTCTTTGCCGTTCCTGTCCTTGGCCTTTACCAAGAATCCGTGAACTAAATACACAACAGAAACACTGCTAACAATGAAATAATTAGTGCAACAAACTCCTGAGATACTCCTGTATTTTACCTTCTTTTATGGCCAAGAGTGTGTCTCCCGGGCTGCTGGGGATTGCTAATGGTTTTATGTCACAGGGACAGATGCAGAAGTGCCTGGACAATGGGAACTGATCCAAACTACTATTTTTTTTTTTTTAATGTCAGGTTAACGTGAGGGCACAAACAACTAGATTATAATGTTTGCATTTGTAGGTAGAATCCCTCTTGTAGCTATGCCCTGAACCCAAGGGGAGTGCCGTACACCTCCACTGCCCTGAACCCAAGGGGAGTGCTGTACACCTCCACGTTGCGCCCATTCATGGGGAGCACGCCAGTCTCCCTCCCTCCTTCCCTCTGTCCTCTCCCTCGTCCTTCCTCCCCCAACTCAAATTGAAATGAGTTTTTCTCTTATGTGAATGTGCTTAAGACCATCTACTAGGTTCATATTAGTATTGAATTCATTGGATTCTTTCTTTTCCATTCTTGGGATACTTTACTAAGAATAATGTGTTTCAACTCCATCTAGATTAATACAAAAGATATAAAGTCTCCACCTTTTTATGACTGAATAATATTCCATGGAATACATACACCACAGCTTATTAATTTATTCCTAGGTTGATGGGTATTTGGGCTGTTTCCACATCTTGGTGATTGTAAATTAAGCTGTGTTGAACAATCTAGTGTAAATGTCCTTATGATAAAATGCTGTTTTTTTCTTTTGGATAGATCACTAGTAATGGGATTATGGAATTAAGTGGGGGGTCTAATTTGAGTTCTTTAAGGAGTCTCCATTCACAACAATCAAAGCAAATAGACAGCCTTCAGAATGGGAAAACATATGTGCATGTTACAAATCTAACAAAGGGTTGATAATTAGACTCCGTAGAGAACTCAAATTCATCAACAAAAAAGATCAAACAATCCCATCTACCACTGACCAAGAGACGTGAACAGAACTTTCTCTGAGGAAGACAGACAAATGGCTAACAAACATATGAAGAAACACTGATCAGTGCTACTCATCAGAGAAATGCAAATAAAGTCACCCCGACATGTCACCTAACCTCAGTAAGAGATTAGGCCACATGACAAAATCCCAAAGCTGCAGAAGCTGGCAGATGTGGAGAGAGGGGAACACTTTCACACTTTTGGTGGGACTGGAAAAGTCATACAGCCTCTTTGGAAAGAAGTATGGAGAATCCCCAAAGTGCTATTTTTGTTTGTTTGTTTGTTTTTGTGAACAGGGTCTTGCTATGTCACCCTCGGTAGAGTGTCATGGTGTCACAGCTCACAGCAATCTCAAACTCTTGGGCTTAAGCAATTCTCTTGCCTCAGCCTCCCAAGTAACTGGGACTACAGACTATTTTGGGGTTGCAGTTGTCATTGTTGTTTAGCTGACCCGGGCTGGGTTTGAACCCAGCAGTCTTGGTGCATGTGGCCAGCACCTTAACCACTATGCTATGGGTGCGAAGCCCAAAGTGTGATATTTGAAAGTCTGGGTTTGTGAGAACAGCACTGGATGCTGTCAGATGGGGAGGCAGTGGTGGTGTCAAGGTTCTCATGGGAAGAGGTAAGAGCAGCAGACAATGGACGCCGAGGATGCTCTCAGGGCCGGAGACGTCTGGGATGCTTGGCTTCTTCTTGTGGATCCTGTCCAGTGATTCTCAGGCACAAGCATGCCAGTCACATAAGAGGTCATGAAAAATTTGTGGACATTGGAAACTCAATGGCCTAGAGGATAGTGATGAGGTGTCCCCTTGCCCAAACTCAAAAGGACAGAGTGGGAACATTTGGAGCTGAAGAACAGAGAACTCTTCCTGGGATGTTTGGACTATACAGAAACTTCCATGATTTTGTTCACGACCAAGAGGAATAACATGATGGACGTTTGCAGTCTGCAGTTTGAAGGGAAATTTAGAGCAGACTTTATTCAATTGGAAGAAATAATGGCACATCACAGTTCCGCTAAATTCTAACAGTCTTTAAAATTTACCAATGAGATGAATTTCCTTGAAGAGGGATGGCTGTGGAAGGTGGTCCTCAGACCCTTCTCTATGTGTGCATTTCACCTTGGGTGGGATGGCACACAGAGTCTGTGTCACAAGGTGGTTGGGGACAAAGCACTGTGTCTCACCTGAGCACAGGTTCTAAAATTGGTGCAGGTGGGAAACCAACTGTCTTTATGGAAACGATCAGTTCGCCCAAATCCAGGGTATTTTCTAGGCTGAGAGGCCTGGGCTAAGGATAGAGATTGGAACCATTACCAAGACATCTGATTGGGAAGCTGAATCACTGAATCAAGTGTTGGTGTCTGAGGTCATTAAGTGCCAGTTGCTGGTGGGACACAGGTCTCCACCCCATGGCGTTTGTGATGATGTAACTCAAACACAACTTAAATAATTTAACATGGGTTGGGGCATGCTGATGTTCGGGAGATGGTGAAGTCATTCATCTAAACCCCAATGGGTGCTGTTTCTGCCTTGTCCTGAGAGACTCTGGCAAGGGTGATGTGAAATCTGGAGGCCTGGCCATGGCAAAGTGAGGGCTAACTTCAGACACACGCTCTGCAAACTAAATTTAAATATTGCCGACCAACGGCTACAGGAAGGGAGAGAATATTGAGAGGAGAATTGGACTTGGGGAACTTCTTTCTTGCTTTGACAGGCAGGGCCCCATTGTGGTTGCGAGGAGCTCGGCAAACTTTCAGAGAAACAGTCCTGGGCGTCCTTCAGCAGGTCCCTGAGAGCCAGTTCCTACAGGAAGGTGACCTGTTGCTGGAAGCTTAGTGCAGAAATCAACCTGCATCCTTGTGCTGGCCCCGGCACACCCCTGAGGGTGAGCAGCCAGCAAGTGGAGGTCGGGGTGGATCCACACTAGGTGGAAGAGCTTTCAGAGACCAGCCCCAAGAGCTTCAGAAAGCAGAACGTTTCCCCCCACACACAACGTACAGGGGTGCTGGCAGGGGGTGTGGGGGGAGGGAGCAATGGGGAATTTCATGGCCCACTGGACCAAACACGAACATTCCTAAGTACTGATCCAGTAGTTTAGGACTTCTGGTGATGCCAGGAAAGTAGAAGCATGTGACAGGCACGGGCCCCTCGGGGCCTGGAGGAGGCCAGGTCTGTCCTTCCAGCACCAAGGCCCAGGATGTGGTTGACAAGGAGGTCAGCCCCCAGGCCCCGAGCTGGGGTGAGAACAGGCCTGTGTGGCAGCAGGTCCCCATCCAACCTCGGTCACCTCAATGAGGTCTATGGGGCCTGCGGGTTGCAGTGGTGGAAATGTCGACGGCATCCCACTTCGCCAGATGTCACAGGTGAAAGAGAGGGAAGCGAAGGGTCGCATGAGCTGCCCTTCAAACATCACATGTGAAAATTGCATGTGTCAGCTCTGCTCAGATCCTATGGGCCGGGGTGTGATCTCACACCCACAGACAGCAGAGAGGGGCTGGGAAGTGCGGCCCGGTGTTCACATGCTCAGCCGGGTCAGGGGTCCTGCTGCTCCACGTGGGAGAGGTGAGGGAGGGACCAAGGCCGGGAATCACACGTAACTTATACCAGGTGACCGCAGTCCAGAAGGGGACTGAGCGAAAACAAAAACTGAACAAATGAGAGCATTGAAAACCCATCAAGAACAGAGCGTTCAGTAGGGGAACGTCACATAATTTCTTCGCTAATTTTTATGTTAGCTGCCAAATAACAAACTCAGTACCGTGTTCAGATTATCTTCTTCTTTAATACCTTCCTTACTGAGAATCAAAAAAATATTCTTTAAAGTATGGAAAATCAAGTAGAAATAATTAATTATCACACCACCAAGAGGGAAGTACCACTTTTATGGCAGTTATACATTTTACCTCTATTTCTACAGACACACGTGCACACGTGCACACATACACACACGTGTGTGTTTATAACAGTATATACAGATACAGTCGGTATATCTTACAACTGGATATTTTTCTCATTTAAAAATGTTGATCAGCAAAAATAAAGATCTCTTACTATAAAGGCACTGGTACTAGGCTGTTTATTGCAGCCCAGTTTACAATCATTAAAATGTGGAAACAGCCTAAATGCCCATCAACCCAGGAAAGCATTAATAAGCTATATGTATACCTATACACTCAATTTTGACAGGAGGACAATTAATGACCTAGTACACAGTGGGGTGTTGGGGGAAGGGCAGAGCAGAGACAGAAAGGATGGGGGGTAGGGGAAAGGAAGAGCAGAAAGTGGGAAGGGGGAGGGGTGGGAGCAGGAAGAGCAGAGTGTTTCTTGTGGGACGTCATCTTGAAAATTCCTGGCTGTGGTTTCTTTAATTTTGCTTCTGTGCTCTCCTTGCCTCTTCTAGGTCTCAGTTCTTCTTTGACCCTACCCCATATGCCATATGTCTTTTATACCTTCTACCCAGATTTTCTTTTCTTTTTTTTTTTTTTTTAATTGTTGGGGATTAATTGAGGGTACAAGAAACCAGGTTATACTGATTGCATTTGTTAGGTAAAGTCCCTCTTA
>CAUYON010158926.1:0-42560 GCA_963573935.1 Arctocebus calabarensis | reverse complement strand
GTAAAAAATAAAATAAAATAAAATTCAGTAGCTTTCTCATTGCTTTAAATAAAATTGAACGTAAACTTTTCTGAATGTATTTATCTTCATTCATTCTTTACAAGGTTTTTGTTTCTAGTCCTTATCTTAAACATTGTTATTAAATTTTAAGCCTTTTTAATTCTATAAAGGCAAAAAGTAGAAACCTAATAAACACATGTATATATTAAAAATAAAAAATAAGAAAGAAAGCAAACTATTATTCAATTGTCCACTGAGAAATTCATTAAAATGGTTTTCTTAAAAGAAAGCTCTTCTTTTTTTTTTTTTAGAGATAGAGTTTCACTTTGTCGCCCTCGGTAGAGTGCAGTGGCGTCACAGCTCACAGCAACCTCTAGCCCTTGGGCTTAGGTGTTTCTCTTGCCTCAGCCTCTTGAGTAGCTGGTACTACAGGTTCCTGCCACAACACCCCGCTATTTTTGTTGTTGTTGTTGCAGTTTGGCCAGGGCCGGGTTTGAACCCGCCACCCTCAGTATATGTGGCCGGCGCCCGACTCACTGAGCCACAGGTGCCGCCCAAGAAAGCTCTTCTTCATGGAAGAATGTCAGTTAGTAATGCAGAATATTAAGGTCAGAGCAACACTTTTGTAGCCCCCAATGAAATAACTGATTCAGGCAAAGAACACAGAAGATGTTCAAGCCATCAAATGAAAGTTGTTGTAGAACGGGTTATTTACAGATTACTTATAAACTGCAAAGGGAACTATGTCCTTTCTTAAATAGAGAGACTGGTGGGGGTGTCACCATCTTAACCAAGTGACCAAGCATCATTAATAGTGGGAAAATCTGACATTGTGTGGCTAAATGAAGAAATGTCACCTACTCAACTTCACTCACTGATGAAGTGTTCTTTTAGCATGTTTAACATGAGTCTAATCAAATATTTACAAGTAATATGCAGTTTTTAAAAATGAAAAATAAAGCTGGCTCAAGCCTGTAATTCTAACACTCTGGGAGGTGGAGGTAGGTGGATTGCCTGAGCTCACAGGTTCAAGACCAGCCTGAACCAGAGCGACACCCTGTTTCTAAAAATAGCCAGGCATTGAGGTGGGCACCTATAGTCCCAGCTACTGGGGAGCTAAGGCAAGAGAATCGGTTGTACCCAAGAGTTAGCGGTTGCTGTGAGCTATGATGCCATGGCACTCTACCAAGGGTAACAAAGTAAGACTCTATCTCAAAAAACAAAAAATACAAATAAATAAATAAACAAACAGGGTTTAGTAAAAGAAGACATCATGAGGGTTTAGTATAAGACATCATGAGGAAATAATCAGCCAAAATGAGAATGCAGATATTCTGCAAGAGAAACAACTTGGACCCATCAAAAAGTCAGTGTCATGAAACAAAAGCCTACCTACCTCTACTTTGAGAGGAGCATGCAGAGAAAGGGATCTCTGCCTTTGCTCCCCTTTTAGGACAACTACCCAAGCCTCTCATATCTCATTCCTTGCATTTTCTATAGCTGTTCAGGCCAATGGCTAGTCTACAAAAGCATGGTAAGACAGAAATAAAGCAATCAATTATCCCAAGCCTGTCTGTTCCCTTAAAGCACAGGTGCTGAACTAACAGCCAGTGGGCCTGCCATGGCTGAGGCAAGGTGACCCCACAGTGGGGGCCAAGGGAAAACTGAGTCTTCAAGGTTCAAGGGGAGGCTGTCAATATGTCCTGGGATATTTGCCTGAAGCCAAAGATGGGTCATGAGTCCACCAGCAGCAGACTTCAGCATCACAGGACAGCATGTTCCCCAGTGATCTGGCCAACAATAGTATCATGTTAGACATCTGAAGGCACCAGTCAGTGGATACTGCAGGTCCACACCAAAGCCACCATCTCTCTCAGCCCCCCGAAAGTGGATGTTATCTTCAAAGATGACAGGAGCTCCTTGGGAGGTACTGTGAAAGAGGAAACATTTTTATCCAGCCAGAGGGGACTTACACTATAGAAAGGAACTAGATGAAACTGCATTACATTTGAAACTGAACTGGACACTCCGGGTTTGTTTTTTTTTTTAATAACCTAATAGGTTGTGGTGGTTTTAAAATCCATCCACAAATTCTTTGATATGCCTCTGTTCAAACGGTGAAACTTAATTCACCTCCCCTTTAATGTAGGCCAGACTTACTTCCTTGTTTCTGATAAACAGAATGTGTCAGAAGTGATCTATGTAACCTCTGAGGCAAGATCATAATAAGGACAGTTTCTACCTGGCTCTCGCCCTCTTGGATTGTTTATTCTAGGGTAAGCCAGTCACTCAAACTGCCTGTGAAGAGGCCCACATGTAGAAAACTGAGGCTTCTCACCAACCAGCCAACTAGGTTAATGAGCTGCCTTGGAAGCAGATCCTCCTGTCCCAGTCCAGTGATTGCAGCCTGAGCCAACACTTCAACTACGGCTTTGTGAGAGACCCCAAGCCAGATGGCTCAGCTAAGCTGCTCCCAAATTCTTCATCCACAGAAACTATGATATAATGTTCGTTATTTTTTTTTAACTTTTTGTTTATTTAGTTTTTATAAGCCCTGGTAAACTTGTTATTGTTTTAAGATGCTAAAATGGGTTTTTGTTTTCTGAGGCAGGGTCTCACTCTGTCAACTGGGCTAAAGTATAGTATCACCATCATAATTCACTGCAACCTCAAACTTCTGGGCTAAAGTTATCCACCTGCCTCAGCTTGAGTAGCTGGGACTGCAAGTACATACACCACACCACATCTGGCTAAGTTTTATAATTTTGGGGGATATGGGGTCTCGTCATGGTGCTCATGCTGGTCTTGAACTCCTGGAAGCAAGTGATCCTCCTACGTTGGCCTCTGCTGTGATTATAGGTGTGAGCTACTGCATCTGTTCCTAACCATGGGATATTTTGTTATGTAGTAATAGATGGCTAATAAACAGGCGAAAACTCTAGACAAAATAAGGGACTTACATTTCCATAAGATATCTGAGCTGTAGTGAATTAAATAAGTGTCCTTGCTATATATGTTTATGCCTCTCTCTTTCTTTTTTTTTTGAGAAAGAGTCTCTGTTATCCTGGGTAGAGTGCCTTGGCATCAGCCTACTTCACACCAACCCACTAATCACACACTCTGAGACTTGAGCAATCCTATTGCCTCTGCCTCCAGAGTAGCTGGGACCACATGTCCTCACCACCTTGCCCAGCTAATATTTCTATTTTTAGTAGAGATGGGGTCTCACTCTTACTCAAGCTAGTTTCAAACCCCTAAGCTCAAACAATCAACCCGCCTTGGCCTCCCAGAGTGCTAGGATTACAGGTGTAAGCCACTGTGACTGGCTGTGTATGTCTTTTATGTGGAAGACACATGATTTCATTAGGACAAGAACATTAGGGAGGGGAGAACACAATTAGGTATATACCACTGTTGTCTAAAGAAAAAAGAAAGCCATAGAGATGGATTTATTATAAGGGCTCAGAGGAAGTGCAGGGAACTTATGAACAAAAAATGGAAGCCAGACCTCAGATGGTACTGAAACAGACCAAGGCAGCCACTAATTTCTACCTCTTTCTGAGGCCAATAGCCTGCTGTCTCCAGCTCTCTCTCTTCATTAGCTGCATTCGCCAGCTTCTACTGAGAGATCAGCTAGTTTTATTTGTCCCCCATTGCATTACTGGTCTCCAATGGCTTACCCTAAATGGCAGCCTTGGATTTAAAATTTACACATCCTTACAAATTCAATGCTTCTGTCAAAATGACCCAGTCTTACAATATTCTGATTCTAACCTCTTAGGAGGCAAAGTATGTTTGACTCAGCCTAAGTCAGATATAGAAGCAGCTGGGGACATGGGGATGGAAAAAAGAGTTCTCATACAACCTTCTTAGCACTCTCTAAAAAAGGGGCTATTGGCAAATTTTATAAAAGTCAAGAATGAGGAGAGGGAAGGATTTATGGATGAAATGACCAACAACTTAGTGTATCTGTTTTTAAGTTTCCATTAACTCCGGAGGTGAGCCTGCCAATAGCCCAGTCTAAACTCCTCACCAGCTGTGACCTCCATTTTACTCACCCACTAAACACACATGCCTTTCAAACTATGCACAATGCTCCCATCTGCACACCATGCTGTTTAGATTTAAACTTGACACACAGCTCTTCTGCCTTATTCACCTTGTAAACATTTACTCCTCTCTCAAATCCTGCTTGGTTTTATCCTATCTATGGTTCTTTTTTTTTTTTTTTTTTTTATGAGACACAGTCTCACTCTGTCGCCCTGGGTAGAGTGCTGTGGCATCATCTTAGCTGACAGCAATCTCAAACTCTTGGGCTTAAGCCATCCTTTTGTCTCAGCCTCCCCAGTAGCTGAGGACTACAGGCATGTGACACAACACCAGTTAGTTTTTCTACTTTTAGTAGAGCTAGGTCTTGCTCTTGCTCAGGCTGGGTCTCAAACTCCTGAACTCAAGTGATCCACCTGCCTCAGCCTCCCAGAGTTCTAGGACTACAGGCACAAGCCACAAGCCTGGCTCTTATCTAGAGTCTCCACAGAACTATAGTCTCTCCCACTCCCCACCCCTCCAAAATACATTACTCCACATCTTCCTTTTTACTATGGTACTTTAATTTTCACATATATTAGTTCTATGATTGCATATATCATACTGCATTATGTTCATAGATTCTCGTAAGGAGGAATATCATCAAATTCATCTTTATACCTCTAAGATCTAAAATAACAAAATAAGTACTCAACAACAGTGTTCTCTAGCACATTGAATAGGCATGACTTAGGGGATTAACTCAAACAACTTAGTTTTTATTTCCTACTGTTCCTGTGAAAACAGCCTGTGGGCATTGGTTCTTTTCCTATTCCTGAATTAAAATATGGGTGGTACCATTACTTTTTTCTGGTTACTTTTAGTTAGGAGATGTTAATAAACAATATCTAGGCCTGCATAATTAGTCAAAAATTTGGCACCTGACTTAAAGTTTAGGCTTTTCTCCCTCTTCTCAGTTGCTGTAGGTAGGGAAGCCTTCATTTAGGAAAAGAGTGTGGCCACTTCTCTCTTTCCCTGACTTATTTGTCTAACCCTCCAATCCTGCCCATCCCAGTTTCTAACCCCTTCAGAGTTAGAAAGTAGGATGAAAAAAAGTCTTACTTTACTGGTACTTTCAGGAGCTGCCATTACTTTCTCTGTACTTTACAGATATTCAAAGCTCACTTCTTTTTTTTTTTTTTTTTATTTGAGACGAGCCTCACTATGTCACCCCTGGTAGAGCGCCCAGGATCATAGTTCACAGCAACCTCAGACTCTTGGGCTTAAGCGATTCTCTTGCCTCAGTCTCCCGAGTAGCTAGGACTATAGGTGCCCACCACAGTGCCTGGCTATTTTTAGAGATGGGGTCTCGCTCTAGTTTAGGCTGGTCTCAAACTTGTGAGCTCCGGCGATCTGCCCACCTTTGGCATAATCCCACCAAAGTGCTGGGATTATAGGTGTGAGCCACTGTGCGGCCTAAAAGTTCACTTCTTATATCATGGGCACTTGTGTGGGTTTGGGAGGACAAATTTCTATATCTATTAATTTCTCAACTGTAGTTCCTTTAACCAGCTGGCCACTTGCCCTAAATTCAGAAAGATATTCAGTTTTCCCTGATGAAGCCTATTTATCTCCTTGGGTAGTCAGCTTGGTCAAGTCCAGAGATGACCCCCTGCTGGCTCTCTCTCTTTTTTCCTGAGTTTGCAGGAAACATGCATGCCTTCTTTGCCCTGACAAATTTCAGGAATATAAATTCTAACCAAGGAACAGAAGTCCTAACAAAGTCTGTAAGATTGTTCAGGTAGAAGACAGACATTAGTGCACCGCGTCCCCATAAACTCTAGGAAGTTTTCTAAGTGGTCTCATTGAAGGCACCTTTCCCTGGTGTTTGGTTAAAGGGCTAAACACTTCTTTTCCTCCTTAGTGACAAAGTCTTCACAGCACTCCAATAATTCCATTCAAATATCCTCTTCAAAATCCTTTCCCTTTCCCAGTCTTCACTCTTTAGTGAATGTACTATGGTGGTTTCAACTGATTTACTTGTATCCCTAGAAACTAGTAGAAAATACCTGTCTCTTAGCAGCTAAAATTCCTGACCCAGAGATGACACTTCTATTCTACTAAGTGATTCTCTATTTACTGCAAGGCTATAAAGACAGGTTTAAACATCACCCTTCTCATCTATCAGTACCAACAAAACCATGTATGTGGTCAGAGCAGCCATATGAACCCGGATAGGCTTTAAGAAGAGTCTTCATTAGCATTGGCCAGTGGCACATACATTCCCACCTGTACCCCCTCACTGGAAGAGAACACCTACACATACACATTTCAATGCCTTTGATGCCCTCCCAACCAACAGAGCAGAGCCCAGACTGTAAAAGTTCATCACAATCCACTACTGCCATCAGCCCAGCTGACTCCTCAAGATTCACAAGTATTAGGCCCAGCACAGTGGTTTATGCCTATAATCCTAGCATTCTGGGGAGCTGACGTGGGAGGATTCCTTGAGCTCAGAAGTTCGAGACCACCCTGAGCAAGAGTGAGCCCCCAACTATCCTAAAAAGAGAAAAATTAGCTGGGTGTTGTGGCAGGTACCTGTAGTCCCAACTACTTGGGAGGCTGAAGATGGTTTGAACACAGGAGTTTGAGGTTGCTGTGAGTTAGGCTGACATAACAGCACTCTAGCCCAGGCAACAGAGTGGGACTCTGTCTCAAAAAAAGAAAAAAAAAATTCACACATGTTAAAGCAATAAAGACACCATCATCTGTGTTGCCTGTGCTAGACCAAAAGACCAGTTTGGGAGGCTCAAAGTCTTCCATCTCTACACCAAATTCTGGGTCTCCTTGGTACCAATATTGACTTCACCACTGACCTTTCCAAATCAGTATGCTATCCTAACCAAATCAGTATGATAACCGCTTATCACGATGGCCTCCCTCAAAATACAATTCACTACGTCCTATTCATCTCCCCATCTCAAGCTCCAGCCTTTATTCCTCTAGAAATTTTTCAAATATAAACCACCCAGATCAAGAGATCTTAAGCCACAGATTTATTCCCCTCTTCTAGAGGGAACTCTTAAGCAGTGGCTCTCAACTTTAATTGCAAATGGAGAGCTTCAAAAAACTACTGTTTGGGTTCTACTTCCAGAAATTCTGATTTAATTGGTCCAGGGTGAAGCCTGGGCATTAGGGCTTCCCCCACCAAGACAGAGTCTCACTCCATTGCCACAGCTAGAGTACAGTGGTGTCATCATACCTCACTGCAACCTCAAACTCTTGGTCTCAAGAGATCCTCCTGCCTCCGCCTCCCAAGTAGCTGGGCCTACAGGTGCATGCCACCAGGCCCAACTAACTTTTCTATTTTGTGTAGAGATGGGGGGAGTCTCGCTCATACTCAGGCTGGTCTTGAACTCTTGAGCTTAAGGCATCCTCCTGCCTTGTCTTTCCATGGTACTAGGATTACATATGTGAGCTATAGCACCTGGCTAGCATTAGGAGTTTTCAAACTTCTCCAGGTGATTCTAATGTGCAAGAAACATAGAGGACCTGTCTTAAGGGTCTCTAAAAACAGATGGACTTATGCTCTGTAAAGCATCCACAATTCAGTGGGTAGGGGGCACATCCTAACTACTATATACCAGTTTCTATGCTAGTAAATTATGTAGTCATCTCAACAGTACTTCATTTTTTCATTACAATAATCCGATAAGATAGGCACTGTTACAAAATAAGGAAACTAAGGCTCAGAAAGGTCACACAGTGACAGACTCTAAAGTCAAACTCTAAAGTCATTTGTCTGATTCCCAAGTCTACACACTTTCTATGACATAGTGACATAGAGACATAGTCATGTCTCTTAGAGCTGAATCTTTTCACCCAGGCCTCATCCCAAAAACTATTTTCTGTTGCATGTGTGGATTTTCCTATGAACTCTACACATATAGCTAAGTTGCCAGGATATACTTTAGTCCACCAAAATGAATTGAATACAAGCACTTCTTGGTAAGGGACTACTATGTCTAGTTCTTTACTGAAGTACTGCTATTCTATACATTCATCCATACCTGGATCCTTCTCCATCACTGCTAGCCTCTATCCTGTGGTTTTCCATATTTAGTTGTTTTTTTTTTTTACAGATGGAGCTATATTGCTTACCTATCAGCCATTCCATTATTAGATGTAGTTAAATTATGTACTCCTTTAGCATTCCTCTCCCTTGTAGTCCTGAAAGGACACAAAGAATCAAAATATACTGGCTGCATAAAATTGCTACCAATATCAAGATGGACTCTAATACCTAGTGAACTGGGAAGCTAGAAGCTCAAAGTATGTACTTTTGCAATGTGCCAGTGACACATCAGAGTAATTGGGTACCTAAATTCCACCATTTCCTTCCATTAAATCCATGTTTCATTCTGCCGAAAGGGTGGGACTGGTGGGAGTCGGAAGGGGTCAGGGGACTGCATGGGAAGGAGAAAGACATGACAGGTGTTGGGTGGTACCTTTAAGATGTTGCAGGGCTAAATCTGATGCTTGCGTAGGTGTCCCAGGCATCCTGAAAGAGAAAGGAAATCAAATTAGTCAGATCCCTCAAGACAATTCCCAAATTCCTGACCTCTGTTACCTTGACTGTTCTTCCCAATCCCAACCTCACCCCTTACTTAGAACTACCATGCCTTTTAGAATCTTCTTTGTTCTGCTCCCTTAGAGAATTCTCAATTTCCACTTTACATACATCATGGACTAAATGTGCCGCGTTTCTGCCTTTCTGTTTCCAAACATGCATAGGTTCACACTATTTCAAGAAAAATTCTGCCTTTCTGTTTCCAAACATGCATAGGTTCACACTATTTCAAGAAAAATTTCCTGGACTGTCAACAGGTCTGACTTTCTAGTCTCACCTCTCAGGTACGCTGTGCAGACTTCTTTTCCCTCTCAAAACTTCCCCTTTCACACCTACATCCTCTCTTGGTCACCAGCCCCTCACCCCCCCCCAAAAGGGCTTTGGCCCCTCAGATTTATGTCGCTGCGAGGAATCTTTCCCTGACACATCAAACTCATCACCTTTATTTTTAAAACCTTGATCAGATCTCCCACTCCCACTCCTTTGCTACGTGGTTCACTGAAACCTCCTCTCACACGGAGCTCTCGGCCAATATAAAAACAGAAAGAAGGGGAGACCGTGCAAGCTTGTGGAGTTCTGAATGCAAAATCTCGAAGAATATGGTGCTGTGTGCTTGAATCCATAGGGTCAACATGATGAACATTTCCCGAGGGACAAGTTTGGCCTCCCGGCAAAAAGTTTTGAAATTTCTGCGCGCCAAAACGATTACCCGACGCATGCGCAAACGCCCGCGGGTGGGGCGGGGCAGAGGTGCGTCTCCGCGAGCCGGGAGATCTCGCGTTACTTGGGGAAGGCCGGCGAGCGTGAACGGTTTATGTGGCATTGTCTTCCCTGCCCCCACTTTTTTTTTTTTTTTTTGCCACCCCTATAGATTAGTGCTACAGTCAAATAAAGAAAGGTCAAAACTATGGGGCTAAAACAAATTAGACTAATATAACTCGCCGACAGGCTAGCTTCAGTTCTCCTGGAGCCAAGGAATTGTACGAAGGATTTCTCTGGAGGCCCCGGGGGCCTCACAACTAATTCATCAGGAACAAAATCAAAGGACAACAGAACGGGAAAATGAGGAAAAGCCAACTCGTCGATCACCTCAGGACCCAGGGCTTTGTTTTGCCTTTACCGGTTTTGTTATACCAATAGCGCCTTTGGCTCCTCCCAGCCCCTCCGCTCCACTGCGCCTGCGCCGCGCTTTGTTCTCTGCAGCTTCTCGTCCGGAGCGCTTGGGTTCGCTGCCTTGAGGATGTTCACGGTGAAAGTCATCTGGCAACACGGATCCGAGGCTTAAAACGGACAGTTTAAGTGTACGCTTGAAACCAGTGAAAATAAGAACGGTAATGAAAACTGAACTTTAAAAAATCGGTGCCCTGTTAGAGCTGTATGGAAAATGTTCATAAGGGCATAAGGGATGTAACCAAACAATAGCACCTCTAACCCGTAACTAAGTGGTGAGAGGCAACAGTAAACTATAGGTAGCATTAATATTTTACGCACATATTTAAAACATGACCCTTGTTATGGCAAAAAGGCAAATAAGCCTAAACCAAAGGTCGTCTTGCTTCGAGCAAACCTCGAGCAACACCTGCTTATTAAGACTAACTCTTGAAGCAAAGTCGAAAGGGCAGCCATGCAAATTTTGAAACTAAAAAGAGAGATGACTCTAGAAGCATTTGCTAGAAAAAGCACAACAAAGCAAGTAAACTTTACAGGCGGTTAGAAGATCGCTTCAAAGTCGGTGTCAGGTGGCTTAGAAGACAGTAATATGTAAGAACTGATCCAAGTATGACTGGATCAGTTTGAAAACAAAAGAGGCAAGGCAAACTGATTTTTAAGAAGTCTTTTTTTTTTTTTTTTTTGAGACAGCCTCAAGCTGTCACCCTGGATAGAGTGCTGTGGCATCACAGCAACCTCCAATTCCTGGGCTCAAGCGAGTCTCCTGCCTCCGCCTCCCAAGTAGTTGGGACCACAGGCTCCCGCCACAACGCCTGGCCATTTTTTGGTTGCAGCCACCATTGTTTGGCGGGCCGGGCTGGATTCGAACCCGCCAGCTCAGGTGTACGTGGCTGGTGCCTTAGCGCATTGAGCCACTGGCCCCGAACCAGAATTATTTTTATGGAAGAATTACCAACGATATATTTTAATGTGCTAAAAAAAAAAAAAAATCCTGAAATAACTGGTGGATTCAACTAAACCTGTATCTTTATTTTAGATAAAGTTGGATAAAAGCATGCATGTTAACAATTTGGCAGTTTTATTGGACTCCATTTGTTATGTTTTGAAAGGTGATTTTGGAGACTTCAACTTGTAACAAGAAATTTTCTATAAGAAAGGTGAGATTTGGCTCAGCGCCTATGGTTCAACGGGCTAAGGCGCCAGCCACGTACACCTGAGCTGGATGATTCGAATCCAGCCCGGGCCCGCCAAACAACAAAGACGGCTGCAACCAAAAAATGGCCAGGCGTTGTGGCAGGCGCCTGTAGTCCCAGCTACTTGGGAGGCAGAGTCAAGAGACTCGCTTGAGCCCAGGAATTGGAGGTTGCTGTGAGCTGTGATGCTACAGCACTCTACCCAGGGACATAGCTTGAGGCTCTGTCTCAAAAAAAAAAAAAAGGAAGGTGAGATTTTTAGGTAACAAGAAATTAAGTAGAGAAAGTGTATGAATATGTAAGCATGTGGGGCTAAATTTTGAAGGCTCTGCATGTTTCCAGCACTGGTCACAAAGATGCCTTCATCTCAAAAAGCTAGCCTCTGGATTTTGTTACTGTGTTCAATATGATAGTAAAATTTAGTAAGTACAGCAGTTTGAACACTTAGTTATTGGCATAAGTTTGTACCAAAGTAGGAAATGACTTTAAAATTGCTGACTTGGTTGAGGTAAGCCAATTTTAAAGCCAGTGTTGAACTGACATTTTTTTTGTGAAGGAAAAGAAATATAGGTAAGTTGAATGGACATCTCCTTCACCTTAATGACTAAGAATGACTAAGAAAGACAGCTGATACGTTTTGTCAAGGCAAGCAGTTAGTGTGAAACAAATTGAAGAGCGACTCTGTCTCTACTTTAAAAAAAGAAAAAATAGAAATTAACTAGGCATAAGTGGTGCATGCCTGTAGTCCCAGCTACTTGGGAGGCTGAGGCAGGAGGATTGCTAAGCTCAGGAGTTTGAAGCTGCTGTGAACTAGGCTGAGGTCATGGTGCTCTTACCCAGGTGACATAGCAACACTGTCTCAAAAAAGAAAAAGAAAATCTTTTGATGTGCAAAAGAAAAGTGGACTGGTTACCCATTTAGTCTGTCATATGAGTCAGAAAGTATACTTACCAAAATTTCCTCATATAGTATTTTATTTTATTTTATTTTTATTGAATTATAGCTGTGTACATTAGTTCAACCATGGGGTACAGTGTGGGGACTTCACATGCAATCTGAGATATTTTTATCAACCTGATTGACATACCATTCATGATATTTTCTTGTTTACTATATGAAAACATTTTTGATCTGTATTTTAAAAAGTTACTCAGACCATTCCTTTAGCCAGAATTGTGATTAACCTGACATTATAAAGTAGCGAAAAGGTCTGGTGTGGTGGCTTACACCTGTAATTCTTGCATATGGAGAGGCTGAGGCAAGAGAATCATTTTAATCCAGAACCTGGAGGTTACAGTTAGCTATAATGATGCTAGTGCACTCCATCCTAGGAAACAGAAACAGAGTAAGACACTGACTCACAAAAAAAAAAAGGAAAAAACTGCTGCCATTTGTATCCACATATTTGTGTAAATCTGGGTTTTGAATTATTGTGACTCCAACATAAATAATAGAAATTGCTAAATAGTGAATCTGATATGCATTCCCAATTACCTAAACTTGGTTGTATCAACCTAGAGTAAACTTATTTATTGAGTGAAAGGATATTTTTTCCTGATAGATAACTTACCACATTTTTTGAAAAAAACTAAACACATATTAAGGCCAAATTGCAGTTTTTATATATGAATTCTTCATTATAAGCAAGAGACTTCAAAGAAATTTTGCTGTTACTAGCTTTGCACTCTAGTTAGTATTGGGGATAATTTGGTAGTCTTGTCACATTTACAGTGAGAACGTTTCATTCAGAGGGAAGAGAAATCTTCAGCAAGGGGAAGAAATGGGGAAAGAAGGGTAAACATTTTTGATGAGTCAAGCATTGTCCATTATGGACATCAATGGCTGATGTACTCTTTCTCCTAGGCAACTCGCACCCCCCTAATATTCACATGACTGGTTTCTTTATTTCATTTACATCTCTGATAAGGAAAGATACTTTTCTGTTCTGTGATCTTCAGTGTTTTAAAAAGTCTTTTATCATAGTCACAAATGGCTTTCATAACTCAAACATGTTCTCATATAAAATGTTCCAAACAGAAAGGAAGGAAGGGGTATGGGTTAAAAAGAAAAAGTTTTCTCTTTGAGGCCTCTCTCCTCTTATAAGGACAAAAAATCTTTCCCATATGACTTAACAGACTTCCCTTTACTTCTCATTGCCCAGAATTATATCCTATGATTATCCCTACTGCAAGGGAAACTAGGAGAGTATGCACAGAAAGAACAAGCATGTTCTTTAAAATGGTACACTAAAAATAACAGGACATGAAATACAGGGTTGGGAGCAAACCTCTCCAAATCTATGCAACTTTGTTAATTGAGGGTCATAAACATTATTATGCTAATAAAAAATGGTAACACAATTAAATCTCCACTGGCATTTGTACTCAATATCACAGTCATCCTTTAGGGCTGTGATATCCAACATGGTAGCAACTAATCCATGTGGCTATTGAGTACCTAGATATGCTACTCTAGATTGACACGTGTTGTATGAAAGATAAACCAGATATACTTAGTATGAAGAAAAAGAATGTAAAGGCCTGGTGCTGTGGCTCAAGCCTGTAATTCTAACACTCTGGCAGGCCAAGGCAGGTGAATTGCTTGAGCTTAGGAGTTTGAGACCAGCCTGAGTAAGAATGAGAACCTGTCTCTAAAAAAATAGTGGGGCATTGTGGTGGGTGCCTGTAGTTGCAGCTACTTGGGAGGTTGAGGCAAGAGAATCATTTGAGCCTAAGAGTTTGAGGTTGCTGTGAGCTGTGATGCCATGGCACTCTATTGAAGGTGACATAGTGAGAATCTGTCTCAAAAAAAAAAAAGAGGGAAAGTAACATTGGAATCAGATGACCCTTCTAGTCATCAAATTAGCATCTAGTAAATTGCCCCCCTTTGATTTACTCAGTTACTTCATTCTCCCAGCTAAAATCCTTTGACAACTTAAGACTCATTTCAAAAGCCACCTTTTTTATACTCTGGATTCTCTTCAGTTGTATAAATCTTTCAAAAGCCACCTTTTTAGTGAAGTTTACCAGATTTCCCCTCTAGAACCTTCATAGCACCCTGCTTGTATCATCTTTTTATAGCACACATATTTGTCCTTGTCTTTGTTTTTGTATAATTTTTTTTTTTTTTTTTTTTGGCCAGGACTGGGTTTGAACCTGCCACCTCCAGTATATGGGGCCGGCGCCTTACTCCTTTGATCCACAGGCGCCACCCAGTTATTGTATAATTTTTACAAATAGAATAATATATAAAGTTCACCCCCATTGAAAGCAGTGGCTATTTTATTGACATTTAAAATTTCCAAGGCCAGCGTGATGACTCACGCCTATAATCCCAGCACTCTGGGAGACAAAGGAAGGTGGTTCTCCTGAACTCAGTAGTTGGAGACCTGCCTGAGTTAGACCAAGACCCTGCCTCTAAAAATAGCCGGGCATTGTGGCCCACCTGTAATACCACCTACTTGGGAGGCGGAGGCAAGAGAATTGTTGAGCCCAGGAGTCTCAAGTTGCTGTGAGCTACGACACCACCACACTCTACCAGGTAACTAAGTTAGACTCTGTCTAAAAAAAAAAATTCCTCTGGTGAGTAGCCTTATGGTTCATATAAATTAGGCAGATTTAAATATTTGTTAGGCAAAGAAATGATAAATATGAGGCTATTGGTATGTAATTACTGATGGACCCCCCCCTTCATACCTTATATGTATCATAACATCACTATGTACCCTATAAGAATATACAATTATGTGTCAATTAAACAAAATCTTAGGCCAGGTACAGTGACTCACATGTGTAATTCTAGGCTAAGGCAGGTGGATCACTTGAGCTCAGGAGTTAGAGACCAGCCTGAGCAACAGTGAGACCCCATCTCTATTGAAAAATAGAAAAACTAGTAGGGTGTTTGGTAGGCATCTATAGTCCCAGCTGCTTGGGAGCCCAGGAATTTGAAGTTATGGTGAGCTATGAGCCATGGCACTCTACCTATGGCCACAGAGTGAGACTGTCTCAAAATAACTAACTAAATAAAGACTAAAAAATTTTTAAATAAATATTTGTTGAATTTAATTATGCTGTATCCTAGAATGATACTAGATTACAGAATATTAATAGGATAATAGAATATAATTAATAGAACAAATGTTAATAGAATTTCTTAAAATTGATAGAATAATAGGATATTTAGATAGACTATTCCCAAAGTTTAAAATATGAGTTGGTATTGGACTCATGTCTCTAATGGTTTAAGAAAGTACATCAGAACTGTGTAGAATATTAGAAAGTCAGACTTAACATGCTTATATGTACTGGTGGGTTCTTTTAAAGTTATTTTAAATGATTATAACTAAATCCACAGTAAACATAGACCTATGATAAGTCTAGATCCATATAGTGGTGACTCTGTAAGTCTATTTTAAAATACTCTTGTTTTTCTGGATCTTCCTTGTCCCTTTCCTCAGTGCCTTCTTCCTTTCCTCCTGTATTTTATAATCCTATGTTTTCTTTACTTCTCTGTCTTAATAATCACTCAAAATAAGAAATCAGTAAGAGGTGTCTAACTTTTAAGAATAAAACCACATATAAAATCTTGAGAAGTCAGCATGCCTGTTAAATAATGGTAATGATGAACCTAGTAATTATTAACCCCTAGTAATTATTTTATTTATTTATTTTTCTTTGAGACAGAGCCTCAAGCTGTGGCATCACAGCTCACAGCAACCTTCAATTCCTGGGCTCAAGCGAGTTTCTTGCCTCCAAGTAGCTGGGACTACAGGCGCCCGCCACAATGCCTGGCCATTTTTTGGTTGCAGCCATCATGGTTGTTTTTGGCGGGCCTGGGCTGGATTCAAACCCGCCAGCTCAGGTGTACGTGGCTGGTGCCTTACCCCCTTGAGCCACAGGCGCCGAGCCAACCCCTAGTAATTATTAACCATTGCCATCGAATTATATCACTCAATATCCCAGTGACCAATTCACTAAAGAAAGATTTAATTTTGTTCTCATCTTTTCATGTAGATACACAGTATACTGGCAAATCTCATCATGAATGATAAGCTGGACTTGGGTAGAAGAACTCTATTAGAATGACTTAGGTATAAAAGAAAATCTACCCATTTGGGCAATCAGTATACAGTTTCTCTAGATTTTCTGTAACTTGTTTCCTTTTTTTTTTTTTGGGACAGACTCTAACTTTGTTACTCTCAGTAGGGTGCTATAGTATCATAGCTCACAGCAACTCAAACTTGGGCTCAAACCATCCTCTTGCCTCAGCCTCCTAAATAGCTGGGACTATAGGTGCCTGCCACAATGCCTGCTGTTTTTTTTTAGAGACAGCATCTTGCTCTTGCTCAAGCTAGTCTTGAACTCCTGAACTCAGACGGTCTACCCTCCTTGGCCCAGAATGCTAGAAGTACACGCATGAGCCACCGGGTCCAGCCACTTGTTTCCATTTTCACATGATGTTCCTGTGTTTTCCCCACTGAGGAACTGGGAGCTCCTCAAATACAGACACTTTGTCTTAATATGTCTCTGTGTCTCTGTGTCCTTTGTCTCTATGACTCTAGGACCCAGCATAATGCCTGACACATTTTAGGCAATCAAGAGATACATATTCAATGAATGAAGTATATCTTGGATCAAATTATCACATGTTCCATGGGAGCTTGGTTAGAATTAGATGTGCACATATATTGCATATGGACAGTTATTTCCCAATTTGAACCTGCCTCTGACTATGCCTGCAGGATGGTGATTGGGTAAGGTCTTTCAGTTATAAGGCATAGTCTCACTTGTTACTGTAATGTGTGGAATATGCACACTTATGTTTTTGTGTGTATGAATGCAGTATTAGCCATACTGCCAAGTCCTTAGAATGTTAAAATCCAAAATATGGAGCCTAGTACAGGTCACATGCCAACAGGAAACAAAGGTTCATTTTGAATCCTGGGCATTCTAGACGCCTTTGCCATGAAAGTCCCTGGCCCATCACTCTAGCACATCATGGCTCTGCTGTTCTCTACATGTCTTCATTCTGCATCTGTCTGTTCTCAGTATGATTCTTTGGTTCTGACTGTACTTCCCAGTTTTAATTCTTTTTTTTTTTTTTTTGGCTGGGGCTGGGTTTGAACCTGCCACTTCCTGTATATGGGGTTGGTGCCCTACTCTTTTGAGCCACAGGTGCCACCCCCAGTTTTGATTCTTGAGTCAGAGTCTAAGATTGGCTTAGCTAATAACCGTCTTCCTCCTTTTGAGTATATCTGCCTATGGCAGGCCCCATCATATGAGCCATGGCTCTTGGTCAGGAGCCCATGGCATGGCCTGAAGGTGGGGCGTTTTCTCTTGGGAGGGATGGTAGACTTGATAGGTTCATGATGGCCGTTTCTGGAACCCCTAGTAGAATACACTGGGAGTGATCTTTAGGATCGTCACTGGAACCAAAAGTACTTGCCAATAATACCTATTAGGGGCTAACTACCTATTTTGCCTTTATTTTGTTTAGAGCATTGAATTGGCCTCACTGAAGGGTACAAAAAAGATTAAAGACTATAGATTTATGTCATAAGTCAAGGTGAAAATATCATTGAGGCAGTGTATGTATTTGTGTGTTGGGGGTTACTTTTTTTTTGAGACAGAGCCTCAAGCTGTCACCCTGGATAGAGTGCTGTGGCATCACAGCTTACAGCAACCTCTTCCTGGGCTTAAGCGAGGCTTCTGCCTCCACCTCCCAAGTAGCTGGGACTACAGGCGCCCACCACAACGCCCGGCCTTTTTTTTTTTTTTTTTTTTTTTTTGGTTGCAGCTGTCATTGTTGTTTGGTGGGCCCGGGCTGGATTCAAACCTGCCAGCTCAGGTGTACGTGGCTGGTGCCTTAGCCCGTTGAGCCACAGGTGCCGAGACTACTTTCTGAAAGAGCTATGTTTAATAGAAAAAGGGTTAGGTTTAGGTTGTTTTCTTTTTTTTTGGCAGTTTTTTGGCCAGGGCTGGGTTTGAACCGCTACCTCTGGCATATGGGGCTGGCACTGTACACCTTTGAGCCACAGGCACTGCCTAGGTTGTTTTCTTGACTTTGTAACTAATTCTATGTTACAATAGAGAGGTCACCTTTTTTTTTTCTTTCTTTCTTTTTTAAACAGAGACTTGTTCTTTCATCATAGGTAGAGAGCAGTGGTGTCATCGTATCTCACTGCAACCTCAAACTCCTGCGCTCAAGGGATCCTCCTACCTCAGCCTCCCTAGTAGTTGGGACTACAGGCGTATGCCATGACACCTGCATAATTTTTCTGTGTTCATTAGAGATGGGGTCTTGCTCTTGCTCAGTCTGGTCTCCTGCGTTGGACTCCCAGAATGTTAGGATTATAGATGTGAACCACTGTACCCAGCCCTCAAGAAGTCACCTTTCATCTGTAGATCTGTTTTATTTGTTAGGAGTTATAATACTTAACTGCATGAAATAAATATTGTATCTATTCTTGTATGGGTAATGTAAGAAAATGTTTAATAGGTAAAAATCTATGCAGATTTAGAGTTCAACTCGATTTGGTGTGGGGATTAAAACTCTTGTACATGCATTTGGAAAAGTAGATTATAAATATGATTGTGGTTTGGAATATTTGCTGGATTATGGCTGACAATCTGGCCCTGTGCTGCCCTCCTGTGCTGTTTAATAGCATGACAGGTCAAATATATTCCTGCTTCATGAATATTCAGAGTTGGGAGAGGGTAGTCCATCTCATTACTAACCCTCTTCTGTTGCCATGTGGCTGCAGAGTGCCTGACAAGTTTGGATATTTCTCTTTCTTCAGTAAAAGAAGAGAAGAAAAACTACTCTGAAACATTCCAAGTCAGCAAATTTAAACCCAAATTAAGGAAAAAGGCAACAAATTGCAAATTACTTTGGACATTGGAGATATAATTGATCTACTGATATATGAAGGACCTAATCAGATTATTGAAGTTTGGAGAAAAACACCATAATTATAACATGGGGAAAGTCTTTGTGTCAAGAATAAATAGAAGTGCAACTTACAGCCCTTTTAACATTCTGAACAAAACAATTTACTTTCTCTTTTTTTTTTTTTTTTTTGAGACGGAATTTCACTCTGTTGCCCTGGGTAGAGTGCCGTGGCATCATTGGAGCTCACAGCAACCTCAAATTCCTGGGTTCAAGTGATCCTCTTGCCTCAGCCTCATAGAGTGCTAGTATTACAGGCACCAGCCTGAAAATTTATAATAAAGCCTACACTGTTTGGTAAATAAGATAGTCAATTATGGTAGGAACAGAAGATGCTGTTCTACAGTGATTTCCTAAGCAGAACATTAGCCAGTTGAAATGCGAGACTCACAAGCAAAGCTAATTCTATGTTAAGCACATTCTCCAAAAGTGGTTACTTTCAAAGAGTTTTAAGGTCATGAGTTGATGTGAAAATTTTTTATGAAAGTTAAGCTATTGAAGGAAGCCATGTAAAACCAGATAATGAGACGTGGAGAAGACAGTCAGCATGCAGCACCTTTTTAATGTACTTGCTCCCCCACCAACCAGATGTCACCCTGGTCCAGCCTGGCCTGCTCCCAGACTGGTTTCCTAATCAGAACCCAGGTACTCTCTGCACACACTAGGAACGTGTGTGCAGATTTCATGTGGATATACAGCATGTGTACATGACTTTCTCTTTTTAAAATCACACTCTGATCATGTTTTCACATCTTCCACCTTAACCAAACTACTCTTGTGAAGTCACTAGCGACCTTGATGGCCAAATACAGTGTTCAGTCCTCATCTTACTTGACCTGTCAGTAACATGTGGAACATTTTATCATGCCCTCCTTCTTGAAACACTTTTTTTACTTGGTTCCTAGGTCACTTTTCTCTTGTTTCCTTCTCAGTCTCCTTTGTTAGAGTCTTCTCAGCTTGATTTCTGAAAGTTGTAGAGCACTAAAGCTTGCTGCTTAAGGCTTTTTTCTGCCTCAGCCCATTCCCTTGATGAGCTTATATCTAGTCCCATAGCTTTTTTTTTGGAGACAGAATCTCATTATGTTGCCCTTGGTAGAGTGCTGTGGCATCCCAGCTCACAGAAACCTCAAACTCTTGGGCCCACACTCTTGCCTCAGACTCCCAAGTAGCTGGGACTACAGGTGCCTGCCACAATAGCCAGCTGTTTTTAGAGACAGGATCTCAACTCTTGCTCAGGTTGTCTTGAACTCCTGAGCTCAGGAGATCCACCTACCTCGGCCTCCCAAAGTGCTAGGATTGCAGGCAAGAGCCACTGAGCCTGGCCCTCTATAACTTTAATATCATCTAAACGCTGAACATTTCCAAATTCGTATCTCCAGCACAGACCTCTCTCCCTCCTGACTTCCAGCCTCATATACCCAGCTGCTTATGCAACATCTTCATTTGCATGTCCACAGACATCTCGAACTTAACATGTTCCAAGCAAAATTTGCTCTTCCCTCCGTCAACCCCATCTGAGCAAATGGCCACACCTTTTTTCAGTTATTTAGGCCTTAGAGTCAGGATAGATTCCTCTCTCTTCTCTCACACTGACAATTTACAAACTGTCAGTAAATCCCACTGACTATATCTTCAAAAACACATCTATCAACTCTACTCTTCTTTTCAAGTACAAGCTACCACGCTAGTCTGAGGCCTTGACCTCTTATCTAGATTATCACAGTAGTCTCCTAATGGATCTCCCTCTTTGCCTCTTTGAAGTACCTCCCTCAGCAGTTAAAGTGATCAAAATTAGTCGAAGTTAGATCAAAATCTCTGCTCAAAGATGACTTACCTTGATTTGAATCAAATCCAGTCTTCACTAGGACTCATTAAATTTACATGATCTAGGCTCCTACTTCCTCTCTGACTCCACCTCCTACCTACTATTCCTCATTTACTATGTTCCTTCATTATCCCTCAACCATCCCAGACATTTTCCTATCTCAGAGCTTTTGGATTTGGTATTTCCTCTGCCTAGAACACAGAAAATTACATGGTCCATGCCCTCATTTCATTCAGGTCTCTGCTCATTTGTCACTTAATCGAAAAGTCCTTCCCTGTTAATGTAGCATCTTTCCTCATTACTCTCTATACTTTTAAACTAGTTTGTCTTTTTAATACTTATTACAACATAACATATTATGTTTATTTATTTGTGTATTGTTTGCCTTCCACATGAGTATAAATTCCATTCCATGACAGCGGGGACTTCGGCTATCTTCGTTCTCCGGTATGTCCTCAGAGAATCTGGCATTTGCTACAGGCTCATTAAAAATTTAATGAATGAAAAAATGAACAAATATTAATGTGGACACTTGTTCAGAGAGCTGGTTGGGATCAGCGAGTTGGCAGTTTCCAGGTCTTTGAGTTGTAAATTTGTGTAAACTGAAGGCTGAAATCAGAATTAGAGGAAATTTTATCCTACACATCTTCTCTATGTAAAGAATAGAATACAGGTGGAAATGGTGAACTGTTGGCAAATAGGTTTGTTCTAAATTACACATTTTAGTTGCAGTTGTCCACTTATGTTCAGTCATGGAAATTAAATCACGTATATGATCATGAATGCGGGTTTTACAATTTTTTCCTTATTCTAATGACATTGGAAATGCTGGTAAACTTGCATTTGTTCACTTGAAAATGAAATTTTTTTCTAAGTAAAAATACCTGATGGGGCGGCACCTGTGGCTCAGTGGGTAGGGTGCCGGCCCCATATACCGAGGGTGGTGGGTTCGAACCCGGCCCCGGCCAGCTAAAACAGCAATGAGAATTGCAACAAAAAATAGCCAGGTATTGTGGCAGGCGCCTGTAATCCCAGCTACTCGGGAGGCTGAGGCAAGAGAATCACTTAAGCCCAAGAGTTGGAGGTTGCTGTGAGCTGTGAGGCCACAGCACTCTACCGAGGGTGACAAAGTGAGCCTCTGTCTCAAAAAAATAAATAAATAAAATAAGAATAACAAATAAAAATAAAAATACCTGATGCACTTTTTTCTTTATCTTCTGACCCCACCAGAATCTAATTTTTTTCAAAGATGCCATTTTTCTCTTTCCAGGGATTTGAATCTATTTTCCCCAGAATGTTCTTTTTGTAAATAGTGCATTGTAAGTAATTTAAACCAATGAAACCTCAGTGATACAGTTTGCAAACCCATCAAGTCTGCAGCCTCGAAAGAAGGGCTGGATACAGTGGATGCTGGACTTTACTTCTGAAAAATGGATACGCTAGTCTTCATGCTTTCTCTACTCTCTTTTGTGGCTTTTGAACACTTAGTTCTGTGTGTCAGGGATTCATCTGCAAAAGAGGATAATAGGTCTGGGCATGGTGGCTCAAGACTGTAATCCCACCACTTTGGGAGGCTGAAGTGGGAAGATTGCTTGAGCCCAGAACTTCAAGGCCAGCCTGGGCAACACAGTGAGACTCCATCTCTATTAAAAAAAATTAGTGGGCACAGTGGCATATACTAGTAGTCCTAGTTGGAAGACTGAGAAGGGAGGATCACTTGAGGCCCAGAATTTGAGGCTGCACTGAGCTATGCACTGCTGCACTTCAGCCTGGGCAAAAGAGCAAGATTCAATCTCTTAACAAACAAACAAAAGACAGTATAATAGTATGGCTGTGGTCTTATGAGGGTCAAACGTCATGATGCCAGGAAAGCTGCTTTCAGATTTCAAATGTGTAAAGTATCGTGTTAATCAGCAATGTCTTGTGTTCAACTAGCAGAAAACTGTAACAGACTGACTTGGAGAAAAAGAAGAAAAAGTGCTTTATAAACACAGGGCTGTCCTATAGAAATTATGTGCAGGGGGTGGGACCTCATTAGCTGCAGCCTTGAGACCAGCCTGAGCAAGGGTGAAACCTGTCTCTACTAAAAATAGAATTCCAGGATCCCAAAGTGAGGAGTCTGTGGTTGCTGAGGGTTGTCTTCCTCAAACCACACAGTCTCTTGTCTCTACCCCTCTTTGCACATCCTTTTCTTTCTTAGGTCACTCTGCAGACAGACTTTATCTACATCTCCATCACATGAAGGCTGAAGATAGTGTTCTTAAAAGGACACTTTGAATCCCAAGTCTACATTACCTTATTAGTCTCTAATTTACAACTTAGTATTGAAGTTTCTGAGACTTAATTCCAAATTTCAAAGAGAAAGAATTTGGTTAGTCAAGTTTTGATCTGATCAACTTCAGGAAGGGAATGGAAACAGTCCCATAATCTGCTATCCCTCAGCAGAAGCTAAGGAGCAGATTCTGAGAAGGGAGTATGGGATCATAAACTATGAAGGGTTGTACAATTCAATTGTGATGGGAAAAAATACAGAATACCACATGCATCCTTATTCTCATACCCTTGTAATCTTTTTTTATTTTTCTTGAGACAGAGTCTCTGTTGCCAAGTGCCATGGCATCATCATAGCTCACAGCAATATCAAACTATTGGGCTTGAGCAATCCTCTTGCCTCAGCCTCCAGAGTAGCTGGGACTACTAGGTGTATGCAACTACACCTGGATAGTTTTTCTATTTTTGATAAGAGACAGGTCTCACCCTTGGATCAGGCTGGTCTCAAACTTCTGAGTTCAAGCAATCCAAATGCCTCGGCCTCTCCGAGTGCTAGGATTACAGGCATGAGCCACTGCACCCAACCCCTTGTCTTTAATCAATTCAGGATCTCCAGTCATATGATTAACATTTAGAAATACGGATGGACCTCAAAGACTCCCACCAGCTATGGCATCCCTTCACATTCTGTTTTCAGAATGTGTTCTGTTCTTCAAATTCATGTTTTCGTTATTGTTTCTATTAATCTTTTTTTTTTTTTAAATAGAGTCTCACTATGTCGCCCTCGGTAGAGTGCTGTGGCGTCACAGCTCACAATAACCTCAAACTCTTGGGCTTAAGTGATTATCTTGCCTTAGCCTCCCAAGTAGCTGGGACTACAGGCGCCTGCCACAACGCCCGGCTATTTTGTTGTTGTTGTTGTAGTTGTTGTTGTTTAGCTGGCGTGAGCCAGGTTTGAACCCGCCAGCCTCGGTGTATGAGGCTGGCACTGTAACCACTGTGCTATGGGTGCCAAACCATAAATCAAATTCTTAATCTTCCCTCTTCCTTATCTGCCAGTTTTTTTTCCCTCTCGATTATTTAGGGGTGACGATAAAATGTCATAACAAGTGGACAAAAATGTAATGGTTCAAGAAAATAAAAATTTTTTTTTTTCTCTCAAGACATCATCCAAGCTGATGGTAGCTCTGTCTTTCATCATGTGGCTTCCAAGTTTGCACTGGTATTCACCTTTCTAGCCCATGGGACAGGGGAAAAAACGGGGGCAGAATCAAGGAGTCATATGGCAGATATTTAGACACACATCACTTTTGCTCACATTATATTGGAAAATACTCCATTATAAGTCTACACCTAATGCAAATAAGGCTAGAGAATTTCATACAGCTGGACAGCACCCGTGTGGCCAGTTATAATTCTGATACTAAGAAAGAAGGCAAGAATGGATTTTGATGGATTGCAGGCAGTCTCTGCTACATTCTCCCTCTCTGTTACCTGTCATAGTTAATGGCATTATTCTCCAAATATCGTCTTCCATATTCCCGAAATTCATCTTCCATTTTTCTCTCTCTCCCAATCCTCTTACCTGTTCTAAGTACTTAAGTAATTCTGCATTTGTCCCTTGCTTTCCATTACCTCCTCCAAAGCACAACATAAGGCCATTGTATCTATTGCCTAAGTAACTGTGTCAGCCTCTCCAAACTTATCACACCAATCCTTTACTCTGCCGTCAGGTGCCACTTCGTAACACAAAGATCTGTCTGTGTTAGGCAGTTACGTCCCCACTCACAGTCAAGGCTGGAAGCACATTGCCAGCACTGGTGGCTCACGCCTGTAATCCTAGCACTCTGGCCAAGGCCAGAGGATGGCTTGCAGCCAGGAATTTGCGACCAGCCTGGACAACATTGAGAGATCCTTTCCCTACAAAAATAAAGAAAAAAATGGCGGGACTGGTGGCTCGTGCCTTTAATCCTAAAACTATGGCTCCCTAAAAGATGGGAGGATGGCTTGAGCTCAGAAGTTTGAGACCAGCCTGAGTAAATCAAGACCCTGTCTCTACTAAAAATAGAAAAATTAGCTGGGTGTGGTGGCTCATGCCTGTAGTCCCAGTTACTTGGGAGGCTTGAAGCAAGAGCATCACTTGAGCCCAAGTGTTTGAGGTTGCTGCAAGCTAGGCTGACCCCACGGCATTCTTGTCTAGGCAACAGAGTGAAACTCTGTCTCAAAAAATAGAAAAGAAAAATTAGCAGGGTGTGGTGGTGTGTGCTTGTAGTCCTAGCTGATTGAGAGGCTGAGCCAGGACAATCACTTGAGCCAGGAGTTTGAGGTGGTAGAGAACCATGATTCTAACCACTACACTCCAGCCTGGGTGACAGAACAAGACTGACTCAAAAACAAAAACAAAACAGGCGGCCACAGTGGCTCAATGGTAGGGCGCTGGCCTCATATTCCGAGGGTTGTGGGTTTGAATCCAGCCCTAGCCAAACTGCAACAAAAAATAGCCAGGCGTTGTGGTGGGTGCCTGTAGTCCTAGCTACTTGGGAGGCTGAGGCAAGAAAATCGCCTAAGCCCAGGAGTTGGAGGTTGCTGTGAGCTGTGACGTCATGGCACTCTACCAAGGGTGATAAAGCGAGACTCTGTCTCTACAAAAAAAAACCCCAAAAACCCCTGCATCTCAGATCATTCTAGACCACCTCCTACTCTGTATACCAACTTGTCCTCCTGGGGTCCTGGCCCTCTTGCTTCACACCTATACTCTGCTCATTTCCCAGGTCTCTTTGGATTAATAGAATATTGGGACTGTCTACCCACCATTTCATTTATCCCAGCACCTAGAGACTATCACCCCCTAGCCCCACCTTTGGTATGTTACCCCGTCTCACAAATCCAAGCCCCAGAACTCTAACACAGGCCCATAAGTTTGGACACGGATCGTGTTTTGTCATCTTCTTCACCATAAGTCCCATGGGTTCCCACTGTTTTTTTTTTTTTTGACACAGAGTTTCACTGTTGCTCCAGTCTAGAGTGCCATGGCAAGTTCCCCTTAGCTTGCAGCAGCCTCAAACTTCTGGGCACAAGCAATCTTCCTGCCTTAGCCTCCTGAGCAGCTGGGATTACAGGTGCCTACCTTACGCCTGGCTAATTTTTCTTTTCTTTCTTTCTTTTTTTTTTTTTGAGATATAGTTTCACTTTGTCACCCTCGGTAGAGTGCGGTGGTGTCATAGCTCATACCAACCTCTAACACTTTGGCACAGTGAGTCTCTTGCCTCAGTCTCCTGAGTAGCTGGAACTACAGGCACCCGCCACAATGACCGGCTATTTTTAAGAGATGGGGGCTCTTGCGTTAGCTCAGGCTGGTCTTGAACCTGTGAGCTTCCTGCCTTGGCTTCCCAGAGTGCTAGGATTACAGGTGTGAACCACTGCCACTGGCCTGGTTAATTTTTCCATTTTTTTTTAGTAGAAGACAGGGTCTCACTTTTGCTCAGGCTAGGCTTGTGAGCTCAAGCAATCCTCCTGTCTTGGCCTCCCAGAGTGCTAGGCCCACTGCTTATTAACACAGATGCCATCCATCCCCTAACACTGGCTGACCCCACCTCCTCCATTACCCCTATCCATATATGCTTAGAATTGTCTTGACCTTGTCCTGATTTTCCCATATCTGACTCATATATTACCTCTTCCATGTAGCCTTCCTCCATTGTCCTTCATAGCATCATGGTCTTCCATATACTGCTTTCTGTCTCTAGTTTTTATGCACATGGTGAATACTCCCCATAGGCAAGGACTGCGACTTGGTTATCTCTTCCTTCCTCATGCTACTGAGAATAATACCTTGGACAATACCTTATGCACAATAAGATCACAGCATCCCAATTTCATTCTTTCTTTCTTTCTTTTTTTCTTTTTGAGACAGAGCCTCAAGCTGTCACCCTGGGTAGAGTGCCATGGCATCACAGCTCACAACAACCTCGTACTCAAGCGATTCTCCTGCTTCTGCCTCCCAAGTAGCTGGGATTATAGGCGTCTGCTACAATGCCTGACTAATTTTTGGTTGCAACCATCATTATTTTGGCAGGCCAGGGCTGGATTCGAACCCGCCAGCTCAGGTGTATATGTCTGGCGCCTTAGCAGCTTGAGCCATAGGCACAGAGCCAGCATCCCACTTTCTAATGCCCCAGTGGCTTCTCATATCTCCTGTCAGTGACAAAAGCCCTGCAGAAACCCACAGAATCCTATACCATCTCTCATTACCTCTTTCCCCTTACTCTGCCTTATCTACTCTGTGGGGCTCCTTGCTGTCCCTTGAACACAGTAGGCAAGATACCCCTAGAGCCTCCGCATTCATTCTCCCCTTGGCTGGGACACTCTTTCCCCAGATGTCTGCATGACTGGCTGCTTGTTCGTGTCTTCAGGGCTTCTCTCAAAGGCTACTTTCTCAATGAGACCTTCCCTGACCACTCTCACTATTCATGTTGTGACCCTTGAAACACTCTCTCTTTCCCTTGTTTCTCTATAGTGTATATACGTTACTCATTGTGTTTATTTTCTGTCTCCCCTGCCCTTAATGGAATATATTTTTCACTCTACTTTAAAACTGTTTCCTGGCTTGGCGCCTGTGGCTCAACGGGCTAAGGCGCCAGCCATGTACACCTGAGCTGGCGGGTTCGAATCCAGCCTGGGCCTGCCAAACAACAATGACAGCTGCAACCAAAAAATGGTCGGGCGTTGTGTCAGGCGCCTGTAGTCCCAGCTACTTGGGAGGCGGAGGCAGGAGAATCGCTTGAGCCCAGGAATTGGAGGTTGCTGTGAGCTGTGATGCCACAGCACTCTATCCAGGGTGACAGCTTGGGGCTCTGTCTCAAAAAAACAACAAAAAAAACTGTTTCCTTCTGTATCCTTGAGCCTGGCACGTAGGAGGCACTCAATGAATATTTGTTTAAAGAAAAAAAGAATAAGCAAATTACTGGAAAAGGTTCAGAAAATATTTGTTAAATTGAATTAAATGTCAGGAACATGAATGTGAAATTCCCAAGCCCTAGGAATATGTTGGTTTAGAGCAGTGGTTCTCAACCTTTCTAATGCCTCCTACTGCCACGACCCTTTAATACAGTTCCTCATGTTGTGGTGACCCTCAACCATAAAATTGTTTCCATTGCTACTTCATAACTGTAATTTTGCTACTGTTATGAATCATAATGTAAATATCTGATATGCAGGATGTATTTTCATTGTTATAAAGGGGTCGTGACCCACAGGTTGAGGACCGCTGGTTTAGAGGAATGGTAAAGTTGAGCAGAAGCTGTTTCACTGGGATTAAAATTGTATACTTGTGATGGGAGGGGCAGCTGGGCGAGAAGACACACTTCTTCCCAGAAACATTCGGGGCTGGTAATTTCCCCAACGGGGCTGCATCAGGAGCAGGGCTGACCCTGGCTGCTTTCCTAACCAGCCCATCTGCACACTGGTCTACCACACAGGTGTTTTCTTTTACACTATTTTGGGTATTGTCTCTCTCTTCAGCTTTGTGAAAGACAGAAATCTGCTGTAGTGTATGTGACACTTCTCAGCTCTAAGTAGGAAATCAGCAGGAGTAAAAATGACAACAAAAACATCACACAGGACAAGGGGTCTTGGGGAAGCAGAGCCCACGTCAGAGCAGTGCAGCGTGGAACTTCCCGTCTTCTACCCAGCCTCCGCCTTTACACTATTTATCTGAAACTTCTCTTCTCGGCTTACTTTTCTTGCAGATGCCTACTTTTCACAGTAGGATGGCGCTCTCCTCTGCACGTTCCCTCTTCCTCCGGGGATTCTAGTATTTTTTTCATGCTTGGTCGCTACTACAGCAGATGCCTGCCTTCTCATTATTTGCTGTACAGATCTCCGGTGCCTCGACTGTAAACAAAACACTTTAGATCATTGTGAGGTTGATGTCAGCACAACCTTTCTGCTGACGGCCAGACTTCTTAAGGTGGCGTGACTGTGACTCATTCACTCTTCAAGATTAACAAAGCAGCAAAATGGTGCTCAAGCATGTTAGTTGAAAGATTCAGCATGTATAGGGAATGGAAGCCTTAATTTTCTACTTTCTTATAGGATACTAATTCTATGAATAAAATTAAACTTCTGTGGCAAGGTGATACACTCTAGAATTTCAACATTTACATATATGTGGTAGTTTGTGTGTTTATGCATATGAATAGATGCATATATACAATACAGAATTCCTGAGCAGTCTAGCGGTTATTTTAAAATTGGGACAATTATCTAATTTCAGAGGTAGGGTGTAAATTATGGTAGTGAGGTCTACTCTTGCTTTCCTGCCCCTTCTCCCCCAGTCCTCCAATCCAATAAATTCAGTAGGGCACTAAATATAGAGAAAATAAAAAAGAAAGATGGAACTCCCCTCCCCCACTCTCCCCGCCCTGGCTTTGATCCCAGGTGAACTGTTTTCCTGACTTTGGAACCAGTTCTGGGTACTCACTGCCTCCTTCACTACAGTCTGGGTATGACCCCGTCCTTTTAGAATATGTATTTTAGTTGAACTAATGGGTGGTGTTACCAAAGGCCAGTGACAGCTGCATTTAAATATTAGTGACCACAGACCATATTAAGGAAACATCTGCAGGCAGCCCAGAGCCTGGGAAGAGGCCATTTTGAATCACTTGTGAGTGAGGACCTGCAGACTATAGCACAATGAAATCCAGACAAAAAACAAAACTAAACTACAAAAAGACCCCAGCCAGTTGGGACCATCAGGACCAAAAGGAACAGAAAATGAACCAGCCTGAGAGTTAGGAGACCTGCATCTAATCCTGGCTCAGCTACTATCTGGACGCATGTCCTGGACAGGAAACTTAGCTCTGAATCTCAATTTCCTCAGTAGTAAAAAGAGAGAGTTGAACCACTGGGTCCCGAAGGTCCCTCCCAGCTGTTAACACTTGGGAGTGTATGAGACAAGGTAGGCACAGAGTGGGCAATGAAAACACATTAAAAATCAGATTCATCTGTAGCATAAACGCATCAGAACACTTTGCTGCTGTGTTAACAGTGGATTATCATGAGGTTAGTTTCCAATACAATGTATTAACTTTGGCGGAAACCAAGATGATGTGTATTGGGATTGGGGTTGGGGGTGGGGCAGTTAAAGGCTCACCAAGCTTTGTTTCAGATACAACAGTCCTGCTCATCCCCTTTTATCTTCCACACCATGCTCAAACCCCTCCTGAAACATAAATTCCAAGTTGCAAAGGAGAGCAGACAAATGCCCGACTAATAATACCAGACGTTAGGACATAGTTGTGGTGTTTTTAAAAATCACTTCATAATCTTGACTTTGATCCTGAGGGGAATGTTTCTCCCCTTCAACAGCATTTCGGACCTAAAAGCATTCACTTTGCATCTGAATATTGTTGTGGGAGGGTTGGAGCAGTGGGTCTGGTGGGAGAAAAGTGGAGGAAGGAAATAGCTGTTGTACTTGGCGGCTGGACTCAGGTGGAGGAAACTGCTATAACCTGGGGAAGAACTGAGAAGTATAAAGAGGAGACGAGTTCCCACACGCAGCCAATGCCAACGGCCTTAAATGTGTTTGGGAAGCCCGGGCCTGGGCACAGGGGTGTAACCTAACTTCACAAAACTGTGTGTCCGGGAGAGTTACAGAATTTATTAAGGGACTTGAGAAAGTAGTCGAATTTTTGACTTTGATCTCCTTGTTTTAACTGAGAGAGAGCACGGGGTCAGACTACTTTATAAATGCTGTGTCTGCTCCTGGCGAGTTTATAGAAAGACGTTCTCCCAGGCATCTTCTCTAAGCCCCCCTGGGATGAAAAAGACTCCAAGGTGAGGCTGAGCAAACCTGAGTCCCAGTTTAGGGTCTCAGGCCGGGGGATGGGGTAGGGTTCCTGGCCGCCCCCGCAGCGGGCGAAGTGGGGGCCCCCGGGGAGAGCCGAGTTGGAGGTACAGCTCCCACGGTCGGCCCCCGAACCCCAGGCTTGGCGAGTGCGGGGAAGACGAGCTGTCCCTGAGCCTCTGACCGACTTGAAAGCCACCTCTGAGTTCATCTGGTCCAGGCCCTCAGCTTCCCCGGCAGGAGCCGGAGCTCGGGGCTTCGGAGCCCACGCGCGCCAGCCAGCGCCGCGCCGGGCCCAGAGCCCCAGGCCCCGCCCCGGCTTCCCGGCCGTTTGGCTAGTTTGTTTGCCTTATTTTTAATGTCTCCGAGGCCAGCCAGAGCAGGTTTGTTGGCAGCAGTACACCTCCAGCAGTCACGCGACCAGCCAATCTCCTGGCGGCGCTCTGGAGGCGGCGCGCTCGGGAACGCGGAGAGGCGTCGGAACCGCGCCGGGGCCACCTTAAGGCCGCGCTCGCCAGCCTCGGTGGGGCGGCTCCCGGCGCCGCAACCAATGGATCTCCTCCTCCGTTTAAATAGACTTGCCGTGTCAATCATTTTCTTCTTCGTCAGCCTCCTTTCCACCGCCATATTGGGCCACTAAAAAAAGGGGGCTCGTCTTTTCGGGGTGTTTTTCTCCCCCTCCCCTCTCCCCACTTTCTCACGGCTCTGCGACTCGGACGCCGGAAAGGTTTGGAGAGCGGCTGGGTTCGCGCGACCCGCGGGCTTGCACCCGCCTGGACTTGGACTGGCTTTGCCACCCCCTCCTCTTACCTCGTCCCCTCCCCTCCCCGCCCTCCCGCTCGCCCGTACGCTTGATCGGCGGAGTCTTGAGGCTGCCTGGCTGGGGCTTCCCCGCAGCCCTCCCCCGGACCCTGCGCGCTCCTGAAGCTCGGGCGGTTACTCGTCCGGGTTTGTTGCTCTTGGCTCTGAGGGCGGCCACAGCGCTTATAAGAGGGGTTCGGGCTGCGTCGGGGCGTTTTGTTTTGTTCGGTTTTGTTTTTTGAGAGCACGACAGAGGCGATCGTCTGGACCTGGGAGGAAGATGTCAAACGTGCGAGTGCCTAACGGGAGCCCGAGCCTGGAGCGGATGGACGCCAGACAGGCGGAGCACCCCAAGCCCTCGGCCTGCAGAAACCTCTTCGGCCCTGTGAATCATGAAGAGTTGACCCGGGACTTGGAGAAACACTGCAGAGACATGGAAGAGGCAAGCCAGCGCAAGTGGAATTTCGATTTTCAGAATCACAAGCCCCTGGAGGGCAAATACGAGTGGCAAGAGGTGGAGAAGAGCAACTTGCCCGAGTTTTACTACAGACCCCCGCGGCCCCCCAAAGGCGCCTGTAAGGTGCCGACACAGGAAAGCCAGGATGTCTGCGGGAGCCGCCAGGCGGTGCCTTTAATTGGGTCTCAGTCAAACTCCGAGGACACGCTTTTGGTAGACCAAAAGACTGACCCATCAGACAGCCAGACGGGGTTAGCGGAGCAGTGCGCCGGAATAAGGAAGCGACCTGCCACAGACGGTAATGACCCTCTCAGTACCGTGAAATGTCTGTCTGTCTGGGGCTCGGCTTGTGCCTGCCGGAGGGTATTAACCTTAGCCGGCTTTTCATCGTATTTGGATTTAGCTTTTGGGGAGCGAACTTTATTATTAGTCTTAAGTTTTTAGTGCTGCCTGATTGACTGCTTGGCTGTTTATGGTTTTTAAGTCAGAAATCAGGGATTGTAAGATCTGATAATTTCCCTGACTTAAACATCACAGTGCTCGCTCGCTTAGCCATAGGTATGTGACAGCGTTGGGATGTTTATCAGCAGCCTCCCTCCTGCTAGGGAGAGGGAGACTTGGGGTGGAGAATACACTTTCTGTTGTGTGAAAACAACTTCATTTTGTGCCCTTAAAGGCCACTGGGGATGGTGATCCAGGATTGTGGGTGGAGGTGGTGGGTTTTTTCATTCCCTGACAATTGGGCCAAACTCTGCCAGCCATTGTTTTTTCTAATAAAGATTGTTTGTGTGTGTGTTCTTTTTTAAATTTCCCTTTGCCCTTAGATTCTTCTCCTCAAAACAAAAGAGCCAACAGAACAGAAGAAAATGTTTCAGACAGTTCCCCGAATTCCGGGTCTGTGGAGCAGACGCCCAAGAAACCGGGTCTCAGAAGACGTCAGACGTAAACATCTTCGGTGGGTTGATCACTAAGAGCACACAGCTGACACCCGAACTGGGCTGCAGGAACCCCTAGGCCATCAGAACCCCAGACATGTGATTTTACAGGTTGCTGGTAGATTAGGAGCTTGTGGGATTTGGTTGTTTATATTTTGTGAGGTCAAAAAAGTAGCAGTGGGGGAGGGTGGTAATCACTGTGGGGATACTGTAATTCTTCAAAGTTTCTGCTTCCTGATACATTTTCCCTCGAACACTAAATAACTAGAGATACTGTCTCAGGCAAGTACTTGTAACCACGGCCCCCTTTGTAGGAAGGTCAGTTCCTTGTGAGTCCCACCAAAACATGTTAGGAACAATAGGATTTTTTTCCTCATCTGAACAAGAACTGGAGTTACTCCTCAGTCCCACTTCATTATAATTCATTTCCCAGAGGTTCAAGTTGAGTCAGTAACAGTTTTAGCTATGGAAAAATGGCAAATACCTGACGAAATGTAGATTTTTGAAGGGAAAATTAGGTGCAAATAGCTCACTTTTTATGCAGGGGGTCAGAATGTGAACGGGTGGTATGTCCTGTTCTTTTATCATTTTCATCAACGGTCACTTTCCCTGTTTTCTGTACATTTTAAGGAGAGAGAAGGAATCTTCCTATTTAAAGAAACCAAACGGAAAGCTCTAAAATACTGCCGTTTCTACAGAATTTCTAATAACATTCAAGTTGCAAAGCAGAAGTTAAATTAACTCTGCCACAGTAAGCAATCCAGGAACACGTCAGCTTGTATATGCTAATCAGGCAGTAACAGGGTGATTTGGATATTTGTAGGGGAAATGGATAGTAGATACCAGGACTGGTAAGGGTAGGTCTACCCCTTGCAAGGGAAGTGGAGATTTTTCCATATCCTAAAAATCTGATCGCTGTTAATAGCAAATTTGAATAATTCACCCCCCAAATTTACATGGCTTCACTATTTATAATGATCAAACTCATTTATATTACCCAGTTGGTGAGTTTCTTATAGATGAAGACTGTGTGACCTTTTTTTTTTCCCCTAAACCACCCTCTTAGCCTAACATATAAAGAGATCTTAATAAAAAGTTCATGTTTAAAATCCTCATTTATAAAAAGGTTAAAATAAAGAATATAAGGGTTCAGGTGGGATTCAGGTTTGTTGTTATTAAATCATGTCATATATGATTTCTTCACAAATATCTGATATTTTTCAGAGCTTATACAAAACGGCACTGTAGAACCTCTATATTACAGCACTATATGAAGTGGGAAAATTGGATGAAAAATTTTCCTGAAGCAACCTTAAACACCTGCAGCTCTTGTTGGTTTGTGTGACTTGTGGCCTAGCTCGCCAGATGAGCCACGTGAATCATACTTACTGGGATTTCGATCTGGCCCCATTCTGAACGTGCAGAGAAGCATTTGTTAGTAATATTTGCCAGTTCAAAGAATACTAGAAATAGGAGCAAAAACCTATTCAAAAGCATTCATGTGTATGTTCTATAAAAATAAATAGCAACTCTTTGGAGCCAGTGAATAAGAAATTAGAATCTTCGACGTTAATAGAATTTTCTTTGGCGTGACTTCTATAAATTGTATTTCTAGTAGTTTTTCAAATTGAAAATATTAGGCTTAAGTGTTACAATTTCTTAAGTGTTAGAATTTCTTAATTTTCCTATTTCTTTCTATCTTTGACCCAGATTCTTTAGACTAGGGTTTCTCAATCTCTGCATTATTGACATTTTGGGGCGGATAATTCTTTGTTGTAGGAAGCTGTTCTGTGCATTGTGTGAGTTTGGCAGTCCTGGCCTCACCCACAAGATGCCAGTAGTAGTCTTCCTCTTCCATTTGTGACAACAAAAATGTCTCCAGACATTGCCAAAGGTCCCTGGGAGGAGGGGGGAGGGCTGCAAGAGTGTCCACTTTTAAGAACCATTGTTCTGGGCAAAAGTACACAGAGGAGAATAAATGCAGTTAGAGAATGTTTTAGGCTATAGCCATCAAACTTTCAGCACACACTTTACCCCTCATTGCTTGAGTATTTCCTAGCTAGCACAGTGACAAAATAAATATTGAAGTCTTAGTAATGCTACTCTAGCACTTTTCCCCTGATTCTTCCTTCTTGTTTTCTTTTGCAGAATTGAGAATGTTCCCTTGTATATCAGATACATCACTGCTTGATGAAGCAAGGAAGATATACATGAAAAATTTTAAATACATATCGCTGACTCCATGGAATGGACATCCTGTATAAGCACTGAAAAACAACAATAACACTAAAATTTTAGGCACTCATAAATGATCTGCCTCTAAAAGCATTGGATGTAGCATTGTGCAATTAGGTTTTTCCTTATTTGCTTCATTGTACTACCTGTGTATATAGTTTTTACCTTTTATGTAGCACATAAACTTTGGGGAAGGGAGGGTAGAGTGGGGCTGAGGAATTGGCAGGGGAAGAACTGGCTTCAGTTAATAGCAAGGAGATGTTTGACTTGCATGAAGAGAAGTGATTTGGGGGAAGGGCTTAAACTTTTCTTTAAAGATGTAATGTCCCTTTCAGTGAGAACTGATAATTCATTTTTAAAATCAAAATTTGAACACTGGCTACAAATGGTTGCTATTTATTTTTACATGAAGCTTATCCTCATTTGGGAGATTTGATGATTCCGTTATGTAGCAGCACGTGGCTTAAAACAAAACCAAAATCTATTCTCAGTGCTCCTCCAGTCTCCTTTAAAGTTAATCAGTTAATTATACAGCTGTTAGGTGAATCATTCCAGGTAATTTGGGGCATATGAGGGGAATTCTGAGTGCTCAGAATTAACCATCTACATTTATCAAACTTCTTGGGAAAATTTCTTTTCACTTTGGGCTGTGTAGACACAGTCGAAGTAATTCTAAACCTCCAGCTACTTTTAAAACTCTAACTTCACATAAAAAAATGAAATAATTTTTAATTTAAAGCTTCTTACTCTGTTAATTTGCCCAAAGGAAGTAGTCTTTTTAAAGGAAGGTGCATATAAAGAAAAGCACACTGGTGGAATAAGTGGATACTACATCTTTAAACAGTGTTTCTTCATTTCCTGTGTATGTATATGAAACAAAACCATTGGAAGTGTACCTGTGTACATAACTCTGTAAAGACACTGAAAAATTATACTAACTTATTTATGTTAAAAAGAGATTTTTTTTAATCTAGACAATATACAAGCCAAAGTGGCATGTTTTGTGCATTTGTAAATGCTGTATTGGGTAGAATAGGTTTTTCAAACTCTCTTCTGTTAAATAATATGGCTATGCTTAAAGGTTGCATACTGAGCCAAGTATAATTTTTTGTAATGTGTGAAAAAGATGCCAATTATTGTTACACATTAAGCAATTCAATAAAGAATTTCCATAGCTATTCATTGAGTCCAGTGTAATGTGCTTTACTAAGCTTGAGGTGTCTGATCTGGCATCCTAGTCAAAACTGCAAACTATAATGTGAAGTGGCAAATGCCTAGGTTATTTCAGACCCACAACTCAGATGATGTTTTATGTGGGTCTGGGCGTAGTTAGTAGTTAATATTTTACATTTGGTTCTATGAGGGTGAACAAAGCTTTTAGAAGGTGAAAGTGAAAAAGTTACATTTTCATATAAATGAGATTGTTAAAGCCACCATTAGTTAAAATAGGACTTCTAGGATATGAATGTTACCAGAACCAAAAGTACTTGCAAAAGTGTAAACTGAACACACATAGACAGGATTGAAAATGAAAGTAACGTGACTTCTCTAAATTTTGTAGGGAATTAAAGCAATTGTAGGGGCCACCTGATGAACACATTTTGATAAAAATGTTCAAAAATGGGCCTGTAAAAAAATGGTGTGCATTCTACACTAATTTAGGTAAATATTTTTCAAATTTAACTGCTCATTATAAACAAATAATTCAGTTTCTAAATATCCTAGTTACAATCTACACATCCCTAAACTGGTTCATCTAAATACCAAATCTGTGGTTTGGGTCTCCGTAACAGATACTATAGTATTTTTTACATAAGATAAAAAAATTTTAGTCATTTTCAAGTCAGATTACTAAAATGATTCCTGTAATTCCACATTCTCTTAAATGTAGTTAAGGTGTAAAAAGGAAATCATTTATTCTAGGAATTTGCAAGTAGTAGAGTAAAAATGTATATTTGAATTGTTTATTTAAATTGTTTCCTTCCAATACTTGCATTTACATTATTGCACGCCCAAAGAGGTTATGAACAAACAGTTTCAGCATTTTTTGACCCGAAGTTTTTTGTTTTTTTTTTAAAGCAGGATTGACTGTGCAGCTGCGAGGAAGGGAAAAATAGGTCCAGTAGAGGCTGGGTCACATTTTTCAAGTAGGTATTATTTTAATTAAAGATGTTTTTGTGATTTTGTTTAAAACATTCATACAGGGTGTTTTTCAGGACAGCAAGAAAAACAAAATGGGGAGGAAGGAGTGGAGGGTCAGGAAATAATGAAATAAAATTTAAGTTCCTCTGAATAAAAAAGGATACTTCAGAAAGTGACTTTAAGGGAGTGGAAAACAGTCTCTTAATTGCTTCTTGTACCTCGTTTTCATCTCTTAAAAGGCCTCTTAAATGTGAATTTTTAGAGATTGCGTTTCAGGAACGCTGGGTCAGGGAGCAGTGGATGCTCGCCGCGCCAGGCACGTTCACAGGAAGGCAGCCCCAAAGTCACCGTGTCCTCGGTCCGGTACACATCTGAGTCAAGCCTCCGAAAGCTACCCTGCGTTTCGGATCGTTCTCACCTCGACCGGGTCTGCGGGGCCAGCAGCTAACATCCCTCTAGGGGGGATGCGCCCGCCGGCGCCCGCCACCCCCTGCCCGGCTACCCGGGCTGCCGCGCCGTCGTCCCTGCTAACAGCCCGGCAGCCCCGTGCCCACTCGAGCGGACAGACGCGGTGCCAGGCTGGCAGGTACCTCGACACTAAAAGGTCATCTATGTAGGCTAGCCCATCGACTGCAACTCTCCGCTCCCGCACTGGCCCCGGAGCCGCGCTCCGTTCCCGCGCCCGGGCGCCCGCAGGCCGCGGAGGGCGACCGCGCCTCTGCCGCGCAGCAGGGCTGGGCGGTTTCTCACAAACTTTCCTTCCTCATCTCCTCCCCAGAGCTGAGAAAGAAAGCGAGAGCCCCCGTTCTTCCCCCACACAATGACTCTCCACACGACTGCCCCAGTGCCTCCCGAGCGCTGGGGGCATTTGTGCGAAGGAGAGAGCCCTCCCGAATTCGTGGACCCTCCAGGGCAGCAGCCCGCTCCCACCCCTACCCCGGGCTCCAATGAACCGCAGCCCCGCGCATTTCGAAAGGCTGCCCGGCTCGCCGGCGGCCGCGGAGGGCCACGGCGGCGCGCGGCTCTGGCTGACAGTCACGGCAGCTTGCGGGGGTCGCCTCCGCCCTCACTCCCACTTTGCAAAGTTCCCCCAGGACTCCCGTGGCCGTCAGCACGGGAGACAGAGGCGGGGAAGAACCGGGAAACGTGGGTTTGCGGCGCGATTGGGGGAGGGCTGGGGGACACTAAGGACTTCAATGGGGGCAGCGGGGCGGGCGGCCCTCCAGGCCACGGAGCGCCCACCTCCCGAGCCTCTTGGAGCGACCTTTCCCGGCGGCCGGGAAACGCTGCCTTCGCCATTTCATCTTTATCATCGCAATTGGCTGCCTTTTCACAATTCACATACTTGCTCCACTTACGCTCTTTTGATTTAAAGGTGTTTTAAAAGCTCGTTTAGGATTTCGGGTCTCCTTTTCAGGGTATGAATTTTTTTAATTTGCCATCTCTTTCACCTGAGCCACACCCTACGCCCACTATGCCCTCCCTCCAGGCCAAAAATAAGGAGAAACCTTGCGAGGGAGGCCGGGGTGAGGAGGAGGCTCACGATCCAGCTAGGAAACTTCGGGGGGCAACTCCCAGAGCTGGGGCAGGGTGGGGTCAGCCGCAGGCCAACCCCGCAGAACCGAAAGTGCAGTGTTTACACGAAAACTGAAGTCCCTCTGTGGCCATCTGCGTACCCGTCCGGTCACGCGTGGGGGCACACAGGACAGGCAGGAATCGGAAAGAAAAAAACACAAAAAGGAGTCAATGCATTGGGCGCGAAGCCTCGACGCGCCTCAAAGAAACGTAAAGAAAAGGCCAGGCTCAAGGGCGCAGCCGGGACGCGGGGCCGGAGGATTGCATCATTACAGCTCCCCCTCCAGAAAATGGGCTCCGAACCGCGGCGACCATCATGGCGCTTGGGTCGGGCCGCGCTTCCCGCGCGCCGTCCGCGAGCGCTCCCGCCGCGGCCACGGAGCCTCGAACGCGCATTTCGCAAACATTTTCCCCCTCTCCCGAGCGCCTGTCCCCCGCCCCCTCCTTCCTTTTGTGTGCGTGTGAATGTGCGTGTGTGCGTGCGTACGTGCGTGTGCAGGAGAGAACTTGAAGATTATTTTTTTTCCTCTTTTTTTTTTTTCCCCTCCCGTGCTGGTGGTTGTAAACTTGATTGGCATTGGCTGCGCCCACTGACCCCTGCGCGGAGTCCACTGAAGATTTAAGGTGGATCCGAGAGGCTGCAGCTTCAGGCGGAGTCTCGCGCTAGGGCTGGTTTTGAAGGAAAAAAAAAAAAAAAAAAGCCCCAAACAGTGCGCCCGCCGCGTTTTACGAATCCCCTGCGGTCCCAGCCCGGGCGCCCGCCCCGCGCCCCCACCCGCTGGGCGCGCCGCGCACTTCCTCCGCCCGCCTCCCACTTCTCCCCCATTGGCCGGCGCGTGCAGTTTGAATTTTTTTCTTTTTTGGACGCTTGTTTTCATGTAAAAATATTGTACCCCAGATCGTGTGACGAAAACTGCATCGGCGGGCCGTGGTGGGGGTGTTTTAGCTGGTTTGTGGGGGCAGAAGGAGGTATGGGTGGAGCTTCTGTTCCAAAATTTTTCTTCCCCAAGTGCCGTTGACTGTGTGCGGGCGGGTGGGGGGAGTGCCGGGCAGCGATTCACAATCGGGAGAAGCTTCGGCAGGGGCAGAGATGTAGTGTAAGACGTTAGTGGATGTCCAGGGCGCGCCGTGTCACCGGCTGCTGGCCAGAGGTACTAGGAAGGCGCGGGCAGGATTCTGGCGAGGATGCACCTTCCCCTGCTTTGGAAAGGTAGAATTGGGGAGCGCGGGAGGGTGGAAAAGAACACCTTTCCGCACCCTATGGGCGGGTGGGTAGGAACAGAAGAAATGGAAATAGAGCAGAAATGTATTATGTGCAGTGCCACTCAGAATCCGTCATAACTCGGGCAGTCAAGTGTCATTTTTACTGAATTAAAGAAAAAATTTTCTGTCTCTAATTTCCAGAGTGTTTGGGTGAAGAATATGTGAAAACAAAATCGAGATAAGATATGGCCTTTTAAGTGCCTTTGATTTTGGAGTCTGGGAATTGATTCTTTTGATCAAGTGCATGTACTCTACTAAGAGTTAGGGTGATGTTATTTGTGATACAGATCTAATGGAAACAATATCCTTTATTAATGAGGACCTGATTGTGTTTTACTTTGTGAAAATTCGAAGTAGTGGTTCAAATTACTCTCCAAATCATTCTATCTCCATGTTAGTGAGGTTAGCATATTTCCTTCCTCTCTTCCCTTTTTTCTCTTCTCTCTCTCCCCTGCTCCTCACCTCTTGTTGCATTGTAGCAGGCGATTTTAACCAGATGTCCAACCCTAGTTTTCTAACAATTCCTAACCCTGTGGTGGCATTTTTTAGTTAAGTCCCCCAATCCTTCTTAGCCCACAAACCACTTAATTATCCATCCCAACTAAGCTCCATGAAACACCATAAACCAACCTGATTATGATTTTAGTAAGACTGTACTCATTTAATTCTCTAATCTCACACCATAAAGGTCCACTGGTCACTCCTGACCTCCAGGGACCCACATTCCCACTATCGGAAAAATCTATGTGTCTTAGTAGAGGAATTTTTTGAGTAAAGGACACGCTAGTCGGCCGCGCCTGTGGCTCGTCGAGTAGGGGCGCCGGCCCCATATACCGAAGGTGACGGGTTCAAACCCTGCCTTGGCTGAACTACAAAACAGAAAAATAGCCGGGTGTTCTGGCGGGCGCCTGTAGTCCCAGCTACTCGGGAGGCTGAGGCAAGAGAATCGCCTAAGCCCAGGAGTTGGAGGTTGCTGTGAGCTGTGTGATACCATGGCACTCTGCCTAGGGCAATAAAGTGAGACTCTGTCTCTGCAAAAAAAAAAATAATAATAAAATAAAAATAAAGGAGCCTCAGGAAGTGAGCTCACCATCCCTGTAGTGAGTCAAGCACAAGTCTGGGGGACCCCTTGGTGGGTAGACAAAATTCAAATATCCCATGTTAGGGTAGACAAAATTCAAATATCAAGTATTTGGAGTAGTGATGTCAAAGTCTGTTGTAGACTTTTGAGATACCTTATTTCCATCCTTGGAATTTCAGGATTGCCACTTAATTAAGCCTTTTTTTTTTTTTTTTGAGACCAAGTCTCATCCTGTTGTCCCAGGCTGGAGTGCCTAGCTTACAGCAACCTCAAACTACCCTCAAGCAATCTTCCTGCCCTCAGCCTCCCCAATAGCCAGAAGTGCCCCACAAAGTCCTACTAATTGTTTTTTTTTTCTTTTTTCAGTAGAGATGGGATCTTGCTCTTGCTCAGGCTGGTCTTGAATTCCTGAACTCAAGGGATCCTTCTGCCTCGGCCTCCCAGAGTGCTAGTATTACAGGAGTGAACTATTGCCACTGGCCTAAATTAAGGCATTTTCCTTGCTCATTACCTTCTTGTACAGTTGTGTGGAGCACTTGAATGTGGCTAGACCAAACTGAGGTGTGCTGTGTGACATACAGCAGGCTTCTAAGAATTAGTGTGAAAAAAGAATGTTAAGGGCGGCGCCTGTGGCTCATCGAGTAGGGCGCCGGCCCCATATACCGAAGGTGACGGGTTCAAACCCGACCCCGGCGAACTGCAAACCTGGCGGGCGCCTGTAGTCCCAGCTACTCGGGAGGCTGAGGCAAGAGAATCGCCTAAGCCCAGGAGTTGGAGGTTGCTGTGAGCTGTGTGACGCCACAGTACTCTACCTAGGGCGATAAAGTGAGACTCTGTCTCTAAAAAAAGAAAGAAAGAATGTTAAATACCCTAATTAACAATTTTTATATTGATTACATTTTGAATTATTCCTGATATATTGGGCTGAATAAAATGTGTTATGATGATGAATTTCATCTATTCGTTTTTACTTCTTTTAAGTGTAGTTGCCAATTTTTTTTTTTTTAAGACAATTTATTCACAGAAAAGAATACAGAAAACATTAAGGCATCTGTTAGAGGGAGAAAATTCTGGTGGGGAGAGAGAAGCTCTCTCCGTTTCTCTCCCAGTCTTTCCCCATCTCCTCCTTTAGGCCTTTAGTCTCAGGGTATATATAGGTGTAT
>CAUYON010158922.1:0-47634 GCA_963573935.1 Arctocebus calabarensis | reverse complement strand
AAATATTTTCATTGTACTGTTACAGATAGCCTTCATGGCATTTTCTTGATCACTATATAAAGACATTGATACTCTACCTTTAATAAGTTTCACCAGTACCCTGCTAAGATGCACTGTAGGTGTGTTCCCACTAATTGCGCTCCCTCCACCCATCCTCCCCCACCCCTCCCCTCCCTTTCCCTTTTCCCTGTATTCTTGTGCTATAATTGGGTTTTAGCCTTCATATGAAAGCTATAAATTAGATTCATATTAGGGCTGAGTACATTAGATACTTTTTCTGGTTGACTAATCATGAAAGTTTTTAAAACAAAGAAAAACAAAACAAACACTTTGTCTCATTGCTCAAAGTTTGACTGCAGGAGCTAATTTAAGCTGGAATTTAAGTTTATATTCTATTCCCATGCATTCAACATTTATTACCTGGGAGACTCCTTTGTCAACAGAGCACATATTAAATCAGTTACTGGAAGTGTGTTAAGGTTATATATGTTAATTTGTATTTGACAAACTTGCTTCCCCAGTGCCTGCTCAGACACTAGCTAAACGCTCAGCTTGACTTATAACATAAGACTCAAAACATAAACAGAAAAGCCAAATCCCTACACTGGGCAGAAAACTATGAATTACACAATCCAGAGAGCATTCCTGAGGGAAATGGCAGGTTCCAAGAAAAAAAAAATTATTGCAGAGAAAGTCACAACCTTTGATAAATCACATACTTTTCATCTTGTTAGTTTTCTCCAGAGGGTAAAGGATCATCCTTAGACAGGAATCACATGTGGTTAACTGGTGCAGTTGTATTTTAATTGTAGCTTTGGCACTGCTAGTTGGTTTGTAGTGTATAATCTTCATTCTAACCCCAAAAAGCAAGGAAATAACTCCAAAAGAACAAGCTTGGCTCCTAGATCCTAATGTCAACCTGTCACAATGCTGACTCTGTGACATTAAGTGCAACCCCTTCCCTTCAAAGCTCTTGTTCAGAGCCTATCACAGATTAGGTCCAGGAGGGCAGTTTGGCCCAGATTAAATGTCCACAAGTCCTTTTACCATATCTTGTAAACTATTTTTCAGGTGGTCTTAGGCTTCCACAAAAACTGAGCCAAAAGTACAGAGTGTTCATACTCCTAACCTCAGTTTCCCCTATTTTGACATGTTTCATTGGTGTGGTAGGTACAACTAATGAAGCAGTATTGAGAAATTATTATTAATCAAAACCTATATTTACATTAGGGTTCTCTCACAACATTGTAAAGTCTTCATGGACTTTGCTAAATGCATAATGTCATGTATTCTCTATTACAGTATCACACAGAATAGTTTCATTGTCCTAAAAATACCCTGTGCTCCACCAATTCATCCTTTCCCCAAACCCTGGCAACCACTGATGCTATTGTTGTCTTTATAGCTTTTCATTTTCTAAAATGTCATATAATAGGAATAATACTGTATGTTGTCTTTTTTTAACTAATTATTTCACTTAGCAATATGTATTTAAGGTTCATCCATGTCTTTATCTTGGCTACATAGCTCATTTTTTATCACTGAATACTATTATACCATAGTTGTTCATCCATTCAACTGTTGAAGGACATCTCAGTTGCCTCCAAAATTTTGCAATTATGAATTAAGCTGCTATAAACATCTGTATTCAGGTTTTTGTAGAAACATAACTTTTCATATCATTCATGTAAATACCTTGAAGTATGATTGTTGATGGTAAGACTCATGGTAAGACTCTGTTTAGTTTTTGCAATAAACTGCCAAATGGTCTTCCAAAGTGGCTGCATTATTTTGCATTTCCATCAGCAATAAATGAGGATTCCTGTTGCTATGCATTCTCACCAGTATTTGGTGGTGTTAGTGTTTTGGATGTCAGGGATGCTAATAGTCATGTAATGATGTCTCTTAATGATTATAACACTAACCATCTTTTCATATGCTTATTTTCTATATATATGTTTTCCTTGAAGACACATCCATGGGTTTTCTTATTGAGTTTTAAAAATTCTTTGCATACTTTAGATTCAAACCCTTATCAGTTATGTATTTTGCAAATACTTCTTCCCATTTTATGCTTTGTCTCTTCATTCTCTTATCAGCATATGAAATCTTCTTTTACATAGCAGAAAATTTTAATTTAATGAAATCCAATGTAATTTTGTCTTCCATGAATTGTGTGTTTTGTCTAAAAATTCATTGTCAAACTCAAAATCAACTACATTTTCTCCTTTGCTATTTTCTAAAAGTTGAAGATGAAGCCTTCAATATCAGACCATCCACAAAAATTTGCAAGGGGAAAATTAATCTTGTTCATGCTCTAATTGAAAAGCATCAATGGCTAACAGCACAATAGGCAGACATTTCCATTGGATCAACTTACACAATTATGATTGAAAAAATAAAGTTGAGCAAACTTTTTACTCAATGAGTGCCAACACTCTTGTTCCTGGACCATCTATAGACACAAGCAGAGCTTCCAATGGAAATTTTAAACAAGTGGGATTATGATCCTAAAGCATTTCTCTGATAAATCATGTTTGTAGACAAAACTTGGCTTTACCAGAACAAGCCTGAAGACAAAGCACAATAAAAGCAATGGCTATAAAGAGGTAAAATTTGTCTAGTCAAAGCAAAAGTGGGGGACTGGCCCAGAGCAAGGATCATGGCACCTGACAGGAAAACCATCCCTAGGGACAGACAGAAGCAGATGATGGAGATGGGATGAACATCCCCAACCTGGAAACTCTGATCTTTATCATGGCTAAAGAGGATACCAAATAAAAGCAGCTTTAAAATGTTCATTTCCCAGGTCACCTGGGAATAAACTCTTATTATTCAGAAATAAAAACCAATTAGGAAGCATCACATTACCAGATTTCAGGCTATACTTTAAATCTATAGTGATCAAAACAGCATGGTCCTGGCACAAAAACAGAGAGGTAGATTTATGGAACAGAATAGAGAACCAAGAGATGAACCCAGCTACTTATCATCATTTGATCTTTGATAAGCCTATCAAAAATATTCAGTGGGAGAAAGACTCCTTATTTAACAAATGGTGCTGGGTGAACTGGCTGGCGACCTGCAGAAGACTGAAACTGGACCCCCGACCTTTCACCACTAATAAAAATTGATTCTCTCTGGATAAAAGATTTAAACTTAAGGCATGAAACTATAAAAATACTAGAAGAGAGTGCAGGGAAAACACTTGAAGAAATCGACCTGGGAGAATATTTTATGAGGAGGATCCCGCAGGCAATTAAAGCAACACGAAAAATCCATTACTGGGATCTGATCAAACTAAAAATCTTTTGCACAGCCAAGAGCATAGTAAGTAAAACAAGGAGACGACCTTCAGAATGGGAGAAGATATTTACAGGTTATGTCTCTGACAAAGGTCTGATACCTAGAATCCATAGAGAACTAAAACTAATCAATAAGAAAGAACAAATAAACCCATTTCTATGGAAGCAAGAGACTTGAACAGAAACTTGTCTGAAGAAGACAAGTAAATGGCCTACAAACACATGAAAAAATGCTCATCACCTTGAATCATCAGAGAAATGCAAACCAAAACCACTGTGAGATATCATCTAACTCCAGTAAGATTATTCCACATAACAAAAGCCCAAAACTGCAAATGTTGGCATGGATGTGGAGAAAAGGGAACACTTCTACACTGCTGGTGGGAATGCAAGCTAATATGACCTTTTTGGAAGGAAGTTTGGAGAATACTCAACTAAAAGTAGACCTACCAGTTGATCTTGCAATTCCTCTACTAGGTATAATCAAAAATCATTTTACAACAAAGACATTTGCACCAGAATGTTGCAGCCCAATTCACAATTGCCAAGACATGGAAACAGCCCATGTGCTCAGCAACCCACAAGTTGATTAACAAATTGTGATATATGTGCGCCATGGAATACTATGCAGCCATAAAAATGATGGAGACTTCACATCTTTTATGTTTACATGGATGAAGCTGGAACATATTCTTCTTAGTAAAGTATCTCGAGAATGGAAAAAAGTATTCAATGTACTCAATACTAGTATGAAATGAATATATAATCACCTACACCTTCATATGAATGGTAAACATAACTATAGTCCAGAAAATAGAAGAGAAGAAGAGAGAGAGGGGAAGGGAGGGATGAGGGAGGAGGAGGGGGGTATTTGGGGGGACTGCACCTAATGTGCAGGATGCAATGGTATATTTCAAAACTATTAAGAAAAAAGTATAATTGTTAATCAGTTCAATGTAAGCATTTCACATTGTATATCAAATCAGTACATTGAACCCCATAAATGCATCAATGTACACAGTTACAATTTAATGAAAACAAACAAAAATAAAAATTAATAAAGATAAATAAAAAATAAAAGAAAAACCCTGTAGTGATTTTCAACAGCAGAATGATCTAAGCAGATGAAAGAATCGGTGAACTCAAAGACAACCAACCAAAAGGGCTAAAACTCAGCACCAACAAAGAACTCAAGCAAATCAACAAGAAAATAGCAAACCAACCCCATTAATAACTGGACAAGAGACATGAACAGAATATTTTCTCATGAGGACAGGAAAATGGGCAACAAACACATGAAAAATACTCATCATCCTTAATCACCAAAGAAATGCAAATCAAAACCATTTTAAGATATCATCTAAATCCAGTGAGAAAGGTCCCACATCACAAGGTCCCAAAGCTACAGATGCGAGTGTGGGAGTGGAGGGGGCGGGGAGCTCTCATGCACAGTTGGTGGGACTGAAAACTAGCACAGCCTTTATGGAAAGAAGCATGGAGGCTCCTCAAATAAAAACAAGCAGACCTCCCGTTTGATGCTGCAATCTCATGACTAGTTCGCTATCAAAAAAAAAGAAGTCATTTTACCATAAGGACATTTGCACTCGAATGTTTACAGCAGCCCAAATCACAATTGCAAAGATGTGAAAACAACCCAAGCGCCCATCAACCCATGAAGGGATTAAAAAATGTGACATTTTATACTATAGAATACTGTTTAGCCATTTCAAAAGATGGAAACTTTGTATCTTTTGTATTTCCCTGGAAGGATTTGGAGAACATTCTCCTAAGTATCACAAGAATGGAAAATCAAACATCCCGTGTACTCAATACTAAGTTGAAACTAGCAGATTAACAACTACTAGGCCCACATGAGAGAAAAATTCAATTAAAATCAAGAAGTGGGGAGGGGAGCAGGGGTTAGGAAAGCTCCCACCTAATGGGTACAATGTCCAGATATGTGGCACACTTCCCAGGTGAAGGACACAACTACAACTTGGACTCACCTTACAAATGCAAATATAACCTAATTGTCTGCACCCTCAAGTTAACCTGAATAAATTTCAAAAACAAAAAAGACCAGCCATATGAAAATACAGTCAGAGAGAAAAGAAAAAAGAAGGAAAAAGAACAAAGACTATTTATACAATATAGAAAATTACCCCAAAAGACCAAATCTAAGAATTATTGGTGTTCAAGAGAGAGCTAGGCAAGAGCAAGAGCAGGGGTAGAAAGCTTATACAAAGCAATAGTATCTGAAAATTTTCCAAATATACATTGAGAAGATAAATACTCAGGTACAGGAGCATCATAGACCACCACACAGATTCAACTCAATAGGATTACCCCAAGGTTTTTAATAATCAAACTGTCAAAGGTCAAGGACAAAGAGGAGATCCTAAAAGCAGAAAGTAATAATAAGCAAATAATATACAAAAAAACTCCACTTCATCTGGCAATGGACCTCTCAGTGGAGACTGACCAAAAGAAAGTGGAATAACATTTTCAAAGTCCTAAAAGAAGAAACAGCAACCTAAGAATATCATATCCAGAAGAGGCTGGGCACCCATAGCACAATGGTTATAGCACCAGCCACATAAACCCAGGCTGGCGGGTTTGAGCCTGGCCCACGCCTGTTAAACAACAATGACAACTGCAACAAAAAATAGCTGGGCATTGTGGCAGACAGCTATAATTCCAGCCTCTTGGGAGGCTGAGGCAAGAGAATCTCTTAAGCCCAAGAGTTTGAGATTGCTGTGAGCTGTGACGTCACTGCACTCTACTGAGGGTGACATAGTGAGACTCTGTCTCAAAAAATGATAATAATAATAACAAAATTAAAATAGCCACATGTTGTGGTGGGTTCCTGTAGTCCCAGCTACTTGGGAGGCTAAGGCAAGAGAATCTCTTAAGCCCAGGAGTTTGAGGTTGCTGTGAGCTGTGACACCACAGCACTCTATGGAGGGAAACATAGTGAGACTCTGTCTCAAAAAAAGAAGAAGAAAATTTGAAGGAGAGATAAAGTCTTTCACAAACAAACAAAACCTGAAAGAATTCATCACCACTAGAACCATCTCACGAGTATTTCTAAAGGGATTTTTGATCTGAAAGAAAAATACAGTAATGTGCCAAAGAAAGTATAAAATCTAGTGGTAAAATTAAGAATCTGGCCAAACCCAGAACACTTCATGATTGTATTCATGATGTGCAATCCATTCACAACTCTAACATGAAGCCCAAATCTTTCAAAAACAATATAGCTACTGCAACTTATTAAAAGGTAGATAATTTTAAAAATACATAAATTGAGACAAATTAAGAGTCAAAATGTGAGAAAGGTGATATTAAAGAGTAGAATGTTTTACATTTTTTTGCTTTTTTTCTACTCTTTTATTTATGTTACAAGATAAGTTGTCATCTCTTTAAAATAACTTGCCATATCTATAAAATGTTTTTTGTAAGATTCATGGTAACCACAGAGCAAAAATCTATGAGTCACTAAAAATATAAAGCAACAAATTAAAACATACCAACAACCAGAGATAGTTACTCAACTACAAAAGAAGACAAAGAAGAAAGTTAGAGAGAAGTCACAAAACAACCAGAAAACAAGAAACAAAATGTAAGTAGTATGTCCTTACTTATCAATAATAACACTGAATGTAAATGGTCTCAATTCTCCAATTAACAGGCATAGAATATTCATTAGAATAAAGAAATTAATTATTTCTCTCTTCCAAAATGGAGAGCTAACTGCAAGTATAGGACTTTTACAGCCCACTCTCAGTAGAGGGCAGATCATCCAGACAGAAAATAAACAAAGAAATTATGGATTTGTAACATCTTTGTGTGTGTGTGTGTGTGTGTGCGCTCACATGTGCGCACAGTTTGTGGCCGGAGCTAGGTTTGAACCTGCCTCCTCTGGCATATGGGACTGGTGCCCTACTCTGTTGAGCCACAGGTGCCACCCCAGGATTTGTAACATCTTACAGCCACCTAATCTTTGATCAAACAAATGAGAATTTACACCAGGGAAAGAATTCCTATTCAATAAATGGTGCTGGGAGAACTGGATATCCACATGTAAAAGACTAAAACTGGACCAATGCCTCTTCCCACTCACAAAAAATTATTAAAAATGGTTAAAAGACCTAAATTTAAGGCATAAAATGATAAAAAAAAATCCCCAAAGAAAGCATGGGGAAAACACTTGAAAATATTGGCGTGGGGAAAGATGTTATGAAGAAGACTTCTGTGGCAATTGCCACATCAACAAAAACAAAAAATGGGACCTAATTAAACTAAAAAGTTTCTATACAGCTAAAGAGTCAACAACCAAAGAAAATAGACAACCTACACAATGGGAAAGGATATTTGCACAATTTGAATCAGACCAAAGCTTGATAACTAGGATCTACAGAGAACTCAAATTAATCAACATGAAAAAAAGCCCAAAATCCCTTATATCAATGGGCAAGACAGATGAATAGAACCTCCTCTAAAGAAGACAGATGAACAGCTAACAAACATATGAAAAAATGCACATTGTCCTCAATTATTAGAGAAATACAAATCAAAACCACCCTGAGATACCATCTAACCCCAGTGAGAATGGCCCACATAACAAAATCTCAAAACTGCAGATTCTGGCATTGATATGGAGAGAAAGGAACACTTTTACACTGCTGGTGGGACTGCAAACTAATACAACCTTTCCGGAAGGAAGTATGAAGAAACCTCAAATAACTCAAGCTAGACCTCCCATTTGATCCTGCAACCCCATTACTAGGCATCTACCAAGAAGGAAAAAAGTCCTTTTACCATAGAGACACTTGCACTAGACTATTTATTGCAGCTCAATTTACAATCGCCAAAATGTGGAAATAGCCTAAACGCCCCCCAACCCAGGAATGGATTAACAAGCTGTAGTGTATGGGTACCATGGACTACTATTTAGCCACTAAAAAAGATAGAGACTTTATATCTTCTGTATTAACCTGGATGGAAGTGGAAACCATTCTTCTTAGTAAAGCATCACAAGAATGGAGAAGCAAGAATCCTATGTACTCAATTCTGATATGAGGACAATTAATGACCTAGTACACGGTTGGGGTGGGAGACAGGGAGAGCAGAGAAAGGGAAGGAGGGAGGGGGATGGGGGGTCACGGTTGTGACATATCTTTTGGGGGCAGGACACAAGTATAAGAGTCTTTATCTAACAAATGCAATCAGTATAATCTGGTTTTTTTATACACTCAATGAATCCCCAACAATGAAAAAAAAAAAGAGAACTAAAGTAAATGGGCATCAGGAATAGGTTTTGTGTTTATCTGACTACTGTCGGCCACAACTAGTGGTATGAAAAGCTCAAATTTTCTCTAGAGCCCTTTCTTTCTCCTCTTTTTTTGGGGGGGGAGGATGTCCCTAGAGACTCTGTAAGTTGAGTCTGAGGCTTGTGGTTCTTTTAGCAATAATCTCCTGTTGTTCTACAGCAGCCTTATTCTGTGGTAAGAAGGGGAGAGGAAGCATTCTGTACGTAGTAGTCCTAAGATTAGGCCCCAGTCTCACAGTAAACCTGGGATGGGGATTTTCCTTCCCCGTCCCACCTATCCTACCTTCATCCCCTGGTCAGTTAAGCTTTGGTAAAACCCCCGTCAGGCTCAGATAAAATAGGTCCTGACAACAGGCCTTGTTAAGGAGCACAGAGAGCTCTGGGTGGATTTGAAATGGCTTTCAACCCTCAACCCGTCAACCCTCCCGTACACACACACAACTGGAAGAAGGAGGAGATTTTGCTGCGGTCTTCACAGTGAGAACTGCTACTGGAGGTAAAACTGTAAAAATTGGAAGGGCATCCTTGGAGTTTTTAACTCTCAATTACATTTTAAATTATTGCTACCAATATGGTTTCAGCTGTGGGCTCTTTTTCTGGTCTTCTGGTACACTATGATTAGCCGTATCTGCTTATCTGTCTCCATGTTGGAGGAAATCAGCCAGCTTTGTGATGCCAATTCTCGAACCAAGAAGAGTTTTTGATTCTCAATTTGTTCAGCTTTTTTTCTTTTTAGGATATGAGTGATGATTTCTAACTCTGCATGTCAGATCAGAAAACTCCTTCAGGCATTTTTAAAAGTAATGCATATGTAATGACTAGAGAGGTTCACTTATAGCACTGAGAAAAAAACATTCAAACTAGGACACCTGTAGAGGGCCATATCACTTGTGCAATTTCATGTGAGTAATCTAGCTATCATTGTTATAGTTGGCCCAAGAAAGTATAAAACTTCAGAATGAAGAATCAAGCAGACAATGTCCATACAAAGCTACAATTTTTTTAAAAAGAATTTGGTAAAAAGGGATCGGTAAATTTTAAAACCATGACTTATTAAATATAATCATATAAGCATATCACAATTGACTTTTCTTTTCTGAATCTGAGAACTTTTCAAGCATTCAGAGCTTCTCTTCATATCTGCGAAGTTTTACCTCTATTCAAATTCATCCTCTCACTTCTCAGAGCCCATCTCCCTTGATGCTGTGTGTCATATAAGACAATGAATGACTGATTGAAAGTAGAAAGCACAATAACCCATGTGAAGTCATGCACGTCTCAAGTGACAAGTAGATATTCACCTACAGATGGATCCTCTAAGAGACAGCACTGAGATTCAACAAAGAAGTGATGAGAGGAAAGGCAAGTAGGGCAGCCCACTTGGCCAGACCAGCCGCAGCCAGAAGAGGCACCCACATGTGGGGAAGAGCCTGGGGGTAGACCTCCAGTGCTCCATATTCCTGCTGCAGATTTTGCAATCCTCGCTACAAGAGAGGCCTCCACCTTCTCAGGCCTCCAGACTAACACAGGCAGCGGCCTGTGGCATTGCTCAGAGAGTAGGGTGCAGTGGGGTCCTATCAACTTTCAAGCCTTGAGCTCTCCAGCCAGCACTATTTTGTGAGACCAGCTCCAGAGAACTACATCTTCCCAGGGCCCAGGGCCATAAGCACTAAGAGGGCCTGCCATAACAATGCCACTGATGCCGTTGCCATGGGGCTCAAGTGGGAGCAAACCCCAGTGCATGCCCCCCCCATCACTGCTCTAAACGGTTGGGGCCCCACTGCCACTGTTAGTTCTGTTACTACTGCCAACCTGAGGCGGGAGCAAAGTCCCGTGGTCCCCTACCTCTGCTGCCACCACTGAGAGGGGTCCACTCCACTGCCTCGTCTGCATCTGCTGCTGCTCCAGGAACCAGGCACCAGTGAATCTCCAAGGCCTTCCGCCTTCACTGCTACCAATTAGAGAGGCTTGTCCCCAGATGGCCTTGCAGAAGTGGCCTGGAGACAAGGCTTCCTCTACCCATGAGCATCTGCCAGCACCTGCTTGGACTATGACAACCACAGCGGAACATGGAGACACACAGCAGCAGCAGCGATCCTGGAGTTCTGACCCACAGGGTGGCCCTCCCCACGGGGAGCGGGACGTGCTGTAATGCTTCTTAGAACAGAGTAGGTGGAGAGTGTACTCTCTTGCACAGAGAGCACCTGGCTTGGGACCCAAAGTTGTCTGCACCCTCTGAGTAGAGATGAAGGCAGAGAAGAGGCTTTGGCCGAGAGAGTATTTCCCACCACAGGGCAGAAGTATAACAAGGGCCAGGGAAGGGACGTGGAGAGGGGACCTCTCCTCCTCCGACCAGCCAATAATGTGGGTGTAGCCAGGCTCTGTTCTCACACACAAGCCTGTGACACAGTCGTCTCAACCCAGGACTGTCAGAGGCTGGGTCTCTACATCACCTAATCCACAGCCAGTACTCCCCAGAACCCACTTAAAACACAGCAGCCTTGGGGGACTGAATTCCATTGAGCTAGGGGCTCACTCCTTTCCCTCCATTAAAAAAGCCATAATAAGTGCTTTCAAGTTCCCCAAGGGAAAAAGCCACAGCTTCCCCTGAAGGGGTGGGGCTAACAGTCCTCTTCCTGGGCTGCCTGTCTCTTCTGGGGGGGAGCCTACCCTCCCTGGAGCCAAGTCCCTGGTGTAATCACCTTACCCATGTCAGAGTATTCCAGCCACAGCCCACAACCAGTCCGATAACCCTGCACCCAGCAAGTTGAGCTGCCCTTACCACCTCTGCTATAACTAGGCAAGGGAGGAAGTTACCATCTCAGTGCTTTTAGAGCCCCACATGACAGAGACTACTGTCACTGCCAAGAGAGGGAGTTGCTAATGGCTTGTGCACCCCACAGCTGCCTGACCTTGTGAATCTTGTCAAGAGAGGCCCCCACTCCTCCTGTCATAGGCTCACGGTGTATCTGCCCTTCTCCTATCTGAGCATTCTTCAGAGCAGCAGAGAACAGGGGAACCACAAAGCTATCTGTTTTGAGCTAAAGGAAAAGATTCCAGATGAGAAAGAACCAGCATAAGAACACTGGTAATATGACAAAACAGGCTCCTTTGACACCCCCAAAGGACCACTCTAGCTCTCGAGCAATGGGTTCCAACTAAAAAGAAATTTTTGAAAGGTCACATATGAAATTCAAAATATGGATTGCAAGTAAGCTCAAGGGGACCAATGAGAAAGTTGAAAACCAACACAAAGGAAGAAAAAAAATTCAAGACATGAATGAAAAATTCACTAAAGAGATATAAAGTAAATATATATATTGTACATATATATAACAGACCACTGGGAAGTAAAAGAATCATTCAGGGAATTTCAAAGTACAGCGGAAAGTTTTAACAACAGATGAGCCCAAACAGAAGACAGAATTTCAGCAGTTGAAAACAAGACTTTCAAATTAACCCTATTACTCAAAAATAAAGAAGAAGAATCAAGAGGAATTAAGAAAGTCTCTAAGAATTATTATGGGATTGTGTAAAACACCTAAACATAAGTATCCCTGAGGGAGAAGAAGGAAAAAAAACAAAGTATGGAAAATTTACTTGAGGGAATAATAGAGGAAAACTTCAATCAGTGAACAAATTCTATCAACAACCTGAATGAGCACCAAAACAGATTCTTCCCTAGTTGAACCTACAGATGAGAATGCGGCCCAGCTGATATGCAGGTTTTTGAGAATCTAAGCAAAAAATCCAGCCACAAATACATAGGCTCCTGGCCCATGGAAACCGTGACATAATACACACTGAATTTGTGATAATCTATTACAAAGCAATAGAAAATTGATACTGGAAAGGGATGCTGTCCTTAAAAAGATACCTTAAAACTCGGCGCCTGTGACTCAATGGGCTAAGAAGCCAGCCACGTACACCTGAGCTGGTGGGTTCGAATCCAGCCCAGACCCACCAAACAACAATGATGGCTGCAACCAAAAATGGCCAGGCATTGTGGTGGGCACCTGTAGTCTCAGCTACTTGGGAGGCAGAGGCAGGAGACTCGCTTGAGCCCAGGAATTGGAGGTTGCTGTGAGCTGTGATGCCACAGCACTCTATCCAGGGTGACAGCTTGAGGCTCTGTCTCAAAAAAAAAAAAAAAATTGCATTTCTAACAACTTCCCAGGTAATGCTGATGCTGTTATTTGAGGGATCATATGTTTGGGCTACTACAAATAAAGTTGTTATGAACATTCATGTACAATTCTTTGTATGAACACAAGCTTTCATAACTTTTGGATACCTAGGAATGAAATTGCTGGATCAGGCTTGGTGTGGTGGCTCACATCTATAATCCTAGCATTCTGGGAAGCTAAAGTGGGTGGATGTGGATTGCTTGAGCTCAGGAGTTCGAGACCAGCCTGAACAAGAGTTGGACCCCATTTCTAAAAATAGTCTGGCGTTGTGATGGGCACCTGCAGTCCCAGCTACTCAGGAAGCTGAGGCAAGAGGATTGCTTGAGTCTGAGAGTTTGAGGTTGCTGTGAGCTAAGATGTCATGGCACTCTATCTAGGGCAACAAAGTGAGATCTCTCTTGAAAAAAAAGAAAAGAAAAAAGAAGAAATTCTGGATCATAGAAGAGTTATATATTTAATTTTGAAAGAAACTGCCAAATATTTTCCAAAGCGTTTGGACTGTTTTTCCTTCCCACCAACAGTGTATGAGAGTTCTAGTTCCTCTTCATCTTCACCAGCCCTTGGAATGGTGTTTTTAATTTAACCCATTTTAATAGACATGTGGTGGTATTTCACTGTGGTTTTAAATGTCCAGTTGTTCATTGCTAGTGTATAGAAATGCCACTTTTTGCATATTGATCTTTTATCATGCAACCTTGCAGAACTCACTTATTAGTTGTAGGAGATCTGTTTTGTAGATTCTGTAGGATTTTCTGTATAGATATCATGTCATCTACAAATAAAGACAATTTTGTTTCTTTCCAGTTTGGAGGCTCTTTTTTTTTTGGTTTCCTTTTTTATTGCATTGGCTAGATATTCAGTGCAATGTTGAATAGGAATGGTGAGAGTATATCGTTTTGTCATGTTCCTGACCATTGGTAATAAACATTCAGTCTTTTGTCATTAAGCATAATGTTAGCTGTAGATTTTTAAGAGATCTTTAATAATAAGGTTGAGGATACTCCTAGCTTGGTGACTTTTCTTAAAAATGAGGAATGGATGTTGAGTTTTGTCAAATGATTTCTCTACATTTGTTGAGATGATTACATGGTTTTCTTTTTAATTTTATTAATATGGTAAAGTACATCTTTCTTTCTTTCTTTTTTTTTTTGAGACAGAGTCTCACTATGTCACCCCCAGTAGAGTGCCATGGCATCACAGCTCACAGCAACCTCAGACTCTTGGCCTTAATTGATTTTCTTGCCTCAGCTCCCAAGTAGCTGGAACTACAGGTGTCTGCCACAATGCCAGGCTATTTTTTGGTTGTAGTTGTCATTGTTGTTTAGCTGGCCTGGGCCAGGTTCAAACCTGCTAGCCTTGGTGCACGTAGCCAGCTCCATAACCATTGTACTACAGGTGCCGAGCCAGTACATTGATTTTTCAAACCTTGTGATACTGGGGTAAATCTCACTTGGTTATGAGATATTTATCCTTTCTCTATATAGCTAGATTCATTTTGATAAAATTTTGTTTAGAAGTTTTACACCTATGTTCGTAAGGGATATTGATCTATAGCCTTCTTGTAATGTCTTTATCTGGTTTTGGTATCAGGGTAATGCTGGTTTCATAAAATAAGTTGGGAAGTATTCCTACTATTTCAGTTTTATGATGCAGGTATTGTAGAAATGGTATTATTTCTTCCTTAAATGTTTGGTATGATTCACCAGTGAGGTCATCTTGGTTTGGAGTTTTCTTTGTGAAAAGATTTTTGTCTAAAAATTCAATTTCTTTAACAAATAAAGGTCTATTTCTTTTTGAGTGAGCTTTGGTAGTTTGTGTCCTTTAAGGAATTTATCTATTTCATATAAATTGTTACATCTGTTGGTATTAATTTTTCATGGTTTTCCCTCATCTTTTTAATGTGTATAGGATCTGTAGTGATGTCACCTGTCTCATTCCTTATAGTAGATGCTTTTATTCTTTTTCCTGATCATTGCCACTGGAGTTTTATTAATTTTATTGATCTTTTCAAAGAATCAGCTTTTGGTTTCAGCTGTTTATCTCTGTTTTTCTATTTCATCTATTTCAACTCTGACTTTTAATATTTCATATCTTCTCCTTACTTTTATTTTCTCTTCCTTTTCTAGTTTCTTGAAGTGGGAGCTGAAATCTTCCAATTTAACTCATTCTGTTGAGACCTTTCTTTTTTTCAGATATGGAGATTTAGTGCTCTCAGTTTCCCCCAAGTACTTATTACTTTAAAAATATTCCAAAAATTGTGGTATGCTTTATTTTTATTTTATTTCAGTTAAAATATTTTCTAACATCCCATTTGATTTCTTATTTGATTCACAGGTTATTTAGCAGTTGCCATTTAATTTCCAAATACTCAGTGATTTTCTAGTGATCTTTTGTTTTTGTTTCTACCTTAATTCCATTGTGGTCAGAGAGAGAACATACCTTGTATAATTTGGGTTCTTTTAAATGTGCTTAAACTAATCTGTGGCTGAATATGTGATTTATCTTGGGAAATGTTCCATGTGCACATGAAAAGAATGTGGATTTTGATGAGTGGCGTGTTCTATAAATGTCCATTAGGTCAAGATGTTTGATACAAGGTTTTTTAAATAAAGTGTGTTTAACTCTTTTAAAATATTCTGATTTTCTTTCTACTTATTTTATAAATTGTTGACAGAGGGTATTTAAAAGTCAAATTATAACTGTGGAACTATCCATTTATTCTTGTAGTTCTATCAGTTTTTGCTTCATGGTTTTTGTTGCTGTTGTTGTTGTTGAGACAGAGTCTTACTCTGTTATCTTGGGTAAGTGCCATGGTGTCATCATACCTTGCAGCAACATCAGACTGTTGGGTTCAAGCAATCCTCTTGCTTCAGCCTCCTGAGTAGCTGGGACTACACAATGAGGGCCAGGTACAGTGGCTCATATCTGTAATCCTAGCACTCTGGGAGGCCAAGGTGTGTGGATAGCTTGAGTTCATGAGTTCAAGACTAGCCTGAGTGAAAAAAGAGAGAGACCCTGTCTCTACTAAAAATAGAAAAACAAAACTGAGGCAAGAAGTTTGCTTGACCCCAAGAGATGGAGGTTGTTGTGAGCTATGATTCCATAGCACTCTACTCAGATTCTGTCTCAAAAAAACCCAAACAAACCCACAATGAGATATCATCGCTCATACTTATTAGGAGATATACTACCATAAACCTCAAACAAACAGAAAACAACAAGTGTTGGTGAGGATGTAGAGAAATTGAAATACTTGTGCCTTCTTGGTTAGAATGTAAAATCATACAGTCACTGTGGAAAATAGTATGATGATTCCTGAAAAAAATAAAAAATAGAATTATTACATGATACAGCAATTCCTCCTCTGAGTTTTTGTCCAAAAGAATTGAAAGCAGGGTCCCAAAGAGATATTTGCATGTTGCTGTAAATAATAGCACTGTTCACAAAAGCCAAAGGGTGGAAGCAACCCACTGTCCATTGACGGATGAATAAATAGGCAAAATGTGTTGTATACCTACAATGGAACATTCATCCTTAAAAAGGAAGGAAATTCTGAGAGATGCTACAACATGGGTGAACCTTGAGGACCTTTCACTAAGTCAAAAAAGACTGTAACCAAAAGACAAATACTATGACATTCCACTTATATGAGGTATCTAAAGTAGAATAGTGGTTTCCAGGGACTGGATCGAGGGGGAAATGGGAAGTTGTTTAAATGGTATAGAGTTTCAGTTATGCAAGATGAAAGCGTTACGGAGATTGGTTGTACAACAATGTGAATATACTTAACACTACTGAATTCTACACTTAGAAATGGGTAAGGTGGCACATTTTGTTAGGCATTTTTAAAGCACAATAAAAAAATCTATAAGAAAACACAAAATAGATCTTGAACTAAAAAAAATATAAACAGGAAATCTATTAATATATTGCCAAAATATTTTGGGGAAAAGTACCATATTGTTTGTCTCTCTAGAAAGTCCGTTTATAAAACATGTTCTTTCTAACCCTATAATTATAAATAAAACAAATGGTATTTGTTTTTTAAAAATATATATCTTCCATTCGCTACTTAATGTTTGGAACATATTTAAGAGTTATAATTACTATTTTTAACATCTTTCTCTGCTAAATCTAATATCTATATCTGTTCTGTGTCAGTTTCAATTGTTTCATCTCCTAACTGTGAATTATCCTTCCTTCCTTTTTTGATGCCTTCTTATTTTTTTACTGGATTCCAGGAATTTCAATTTTATTTTGCTGGGTACTGCATATTACTGTATTTCTATGACTACTGTGGAGCGTTATTCTAGAATTTGGTTAAACCACTTGGAAATGATTTGATCTTTTTAGATCTTGCTTTTAGAACTTTTTAGGCAGGACTGGAGCAGTGTTTGGTAGGACTAACTAGACCTTACTCTGAGGCATGGCCTTCAGTGTTCTCTACCCTCCAGGAATCTTAAGTTTTCAAGTCTGGCTGCGGGGAACAGATGCTGTTGCCAACCTTGTGGGAGCCAGTCACCTCTAATTTTTTTGGTACTTTCTCTGGCCTCAAATAGTTTCCTTATATCTATATGATCAGTCCTTAGCTGAATACTCAAGTGGGAACCCTCTGCAAACTTCTAAAACTTCTCTGTGTACAGTTCTTTCTTGCACTTCGTTCTGCAAACTCTAGAAGCCATGTTTTCCCCACACTCTCAGCTCCGTTTTCTCAACTGAAGAAGTTTCTGCTCTGCTGGATTCTCCCTTCTTTGTGCTGGGGCTTGGAAACTCTCTCCAGGCAGTAAACTGGGGCAATTGCAATGCTTGCTTCATTTGTTTCACATCTCTCAGGGATCATTGTTTTTCTTTGCCTGATCTGCAGTGTTAATTCAAAAGGTTGCTTCATTTATTTTGTCAGTTTATTTGGTTGTTTCAGCTGGGAAAGTAAACAAGTCCATCTGGCCAGAAGAAGTCTACATTTAAACTTTAAAGGTTATTATCCTAAAAGTTACTTATATGTTTTATAGAATTAAAATAATTGTTTCATGTATTTTTCAAATAAAACCATAGTTCTGGTCATCTAAAAACGGAGCATGTGAATTGCCCTTTGCTTTAATAACAACCCTGTTGGCTCAGTCCAAGAACAGAACTGTATTTGAATATAAACCAAGTGGCATTAAATCGCTGTGTGTGTACTTCACAATGACTGGTAAAACACACTGTAGTTCTAGGTATAGCCACTTGCGCTAGAGCAGCAGCAGTAAATCTTTGCCTCACTCAAGTATGGCCATTCTGTGGTTTGCTTTATAGCTGACACGTCAAAGACATTATAAGGAAGAAGATGAAACTCAAAGGTAAGATTTATAAACATACGCTCCCCGCTCTTAGATTAAGTGTCTCTGAAGAATTCAACCTAAAGTGGATCTCTCTAAGTCAAAATCCTGATTGTGCACACGCTGATGTCTTCTATTTGGTTACCAATGGGAACCGTTAAGTGACTCTGTCAACCATTAAGTGACTCTGTAAATCTGGCGATGGTGAAGCAGAAGCGTTTATTTGATGCTGTTGAGTGTGTGGGTGGGGAAGAGCAGAATGTGGAGCAGGAACAAATGGAAAGTTCCTGTAGACACAGAGGAACGACAAAGATATATCAGGCACGTACTGAAGTGTTCAAGTGTACGTGCACTGTAGAAAGAATGAGGACTCTGCAGCCTGGACTCAAATCCTGTCTGTGACAGTTACAGCCGTGAAACCCTGGCGAAGTCACTTCACCTTCCTGTTTTAGTTCCCCTAGTGCTGCCTCCCAGGGTGCAAAGCAGTTAGGACAGTGCCTGGGTGCAGTGAGTCCAAAATATAAATGTTGGCAGTTAGGATTACCATCATCATTTTTGGTATTATGGAGAGGTGCAAAGGCAGGAATGGACATAGAATGTGTGGGCATCAACACGACAGCCTCCTCAATAATGTGGAATCTGGACTGGGCTTTGACACATGGAGAGACTTGCCAGTGATGAAAATGGCAGTGATTCTGGGTGTAGAAAACAGAATGAGCTAAAGCCCAAAGGGAGAAAAAATGTTTTGAGATACACTTAGAGAAAAAGTAGTCTAGCTAGAGTAAGTGGCATTAAAAAGCATAGGAATTCATAAGCTTTAGGAACAAATTTTAAACTTCCTTCTCCTGGTAAAACACAACCGCAGTTCTAGGTATAGCCACTTGAACTAGAACAGCAGTTATTAAATCTTTGCCTCTCTCCATTCTGTAGATCTCATCAGCTCTAGAGCTTCACACTCTCTTAATCTCTCACTTTCCATTTCTTCTTCCCTGAAACTCACTCAAAAGCCTCAGCCCATGAGGCCCTTGTCATTTGTTCTCTTCCTTCTCCATCTGCCTTTTCAGTCTTGTATTTGATTTTCTATTCTCTTAATTTTTGAATAATGAAGCCTAGGGACTATCCTGAAAAAGGTCCAACTCTTCCAAGAGGGCAGTCTTAGCTCAGCTATTAAAGACAGTATTCTCTTCTTGGGCGGGTGGTGGAGAAGTTGGAGACACCCTCATGTTACAGCATTTTAAAATTTATCACGCAAAGTTAATGCTAAGGTTTTGGTAATATGATGGAAGGCATACCATTAAAAAAATAGGAAAATCAAGAAATGAAAGAGCTTTTGAGGCAAGATGCTAAGTTTGGACTGTACATGAAAAGAAGCTGGTGTGTCACCATTCAAGCGTAGATGGACCAAAGAAAGCTGGATAAACTAAAGTCAGGGACTTAGATTTGAGCATCATCCCCAAAGAGGTGATGGTTGATGGTGCAGGAATGAGTGAGAAGAAAAGTACACAGAAAAAATATAGAGAAATATGAAGGCTACAGACAGAACTTTAAAAAATACCTACATTTCAGAGTAGGAATTGATAAGATTTATGAAAGAAGAAAGTCTGGTGTTCAAGGTCTCATCCAGACCAATTCCATTCGAATCTTTGGAAATGGGATTCGTGCATGAACATTGTTCCCAAGTGATTTCATGTGCAGCCTGGGTTGCAAACCATGTTCTAGTAGTTTTTATGATGCATAATGGTTTTCAGGGTTTTATAGGAAAGAAGTTGTTAAGGAATAAAGTTCATTGGGTTTAAGACCCAGATACAACGACAGTCTCATTTTGCTGAGAAACTTGAGGCTAATGAAGTTTGGAACGTAAACAAGTCATTTAATAAATTTCCAACCTCCTGCTTACCTCTCACTGTCACTGATGCAGCCCCTCTCTCCCGTCTTCCCTCACTCTATTGCTCCTCACCTTAGCGCAGGTTTTCTACTACCTTTGCCTTGGGACTTTCTGCCTCTCATTCCAAGGCTGTTGCAGCCATTCCAAAGCCTTAGGTTCAGGTTTTAGAACACAGTATTTCTGTCGGGTTACAGGCTTACTCGAGGTACCCTCAGGAGCAGCAGGCCATACTGTCAGAGGACCTGTTTCAGGGACTCTCTCATACACAACTTTGTGAGCCCAGAAGGGAAGGTTAACCTCCAGAAGAAAGTGATAGGGGTATCCTGTATTTTGAGGTGCTGGAGGTGAAGATGCTCTGATTTCTAGCACAGACCCCTCCTCAAAGACGCTAGCAGTGCCTTCCAGCTGTTTATAAGATGGCGTCAAAGTCTGGGGCAGTGGTGTCGAGTCCTGCCAGGAGACACAGCATTTGTGGGAATTCTGTGACTCGAGAGGCAAAGGGTCAGTTTCTTTTCATTGACAGTGTTCTTGCTGCCCAAGGGTTTATCTCTGTGAATCTTGACTGGTTTCCAGGGTCAGGCTTCACCTCTATTGTTATCTGGAAACACAGGAACAGCCCTTTTGTCGTGCCAGACTGGGTTAGACAACTCCAGTCCCCACGACCCTGTGATCACACCCTTCCCACATGAGTAAAGTTCCATAGCTTCCAAAACAGCTAGAAAAAGATTTAAAGAAATACACAAGCCAGCTCATTTTCTTCTTATATGCATACATTATGCTTGGTTTATATTCCCCTGTGTACTTGGTTTTCTCTCTGGCTCCACAAAATTACTCATGAATGTGATCTAACATTGGAATGCACCCTGGAGCTTGAGGACACGCCTAGAATCCCCTGCAAACACCAGTCTTTCACTCATCCTCATGCACAGACAGGATATGCACACATAACTCCTGAACTCGCACGTGACTCCACCAGCCCACAGTCACGCTAAAAGTGGATTCGAGTTACATATGTGCTTCTTACACTTTGGCTCATGCAATCCCACCTGGAAGTTTGTGTACACAGAGCCGGTTCATTCCTAGCAGAGCCAGCATCTGTGTTCACAGACATATCAAAAACACACCTTTAGGTTCCTAAGAAACAAAGGACAACAGAGAAGGGGACCAGGGAACCTGAAAGAAAGGGCCTGCTCCTTCCTCTTCTGTCCTGAAGCAAAGCGACCAGGGTCTTTTGGGCTATCTTGGTGTGCTGAGTTGCAATGTAGCTTCTCATTTACAGATCCTGATTCTCTCTACTCCAAGGCCAAGAGCACAATCTCCTCCCCAGCAAATCTGCTGGGTTCCTCCAGCTGTCTCCAGGGCAGTTCTCCCTCAGTGCAAACAATTAGCATTTCCTGTTAAAACATTTCTAATAAATAAATGAATATATCATCTTCCCAACCCAAAGCAGATCTCAAAGCAGCCTAGGAGCTACTCTGCGCTAAGGACGGACATGGACCACCCAGCACCAGCCCACTGGCCTAAGGCCAGTGCTGCTTTTGTTTGAATTCCTGCATGAGTAACTGCTCAAGCTGACGCCAGCCAAACTCAGTGAAATATTATTTTAATATTAAATAAATAGATGTTAGGGTGTGTTGATCTTTTTTTGTTCTCTGTAAATTGCAGCACCACAACCTAGTAGCCGGCTCTTGTATCCAGACTTATTCAGACAGCAGAAGGAAGGTTGACATTCTCTTTGACCTTCCTCATGGAACATTTACCCCCCCCCTCCCACAAAAGACAGAAAAGTCCCAGTTGGTGTTGACAGGACTTTATTTGGAGTAAGCCAGGACTTCAAATGGTAACAAGGCTTGTGAAGGATCACCATCCCTTTTTGTTAATTTTTCTAATTTGTTGTTTCCTTTTAATATACAAAAAACACATGCTCTTTACATGAAAATCAGAAAGCACAGATAAACAAGAGAAAACTGAAATGAACTACAGTAGGAAATAATTAGTCCTGGATTTAGGTGAATACTCTTCCTAGCTTTTATATATTTATGTGAATATATCATACTCAGTGTATGTTGATTTGGCAAGAAAAGGGCTCCCACTGTATAAGTGTACATTTGTTGCAGGTAACTGCTTTTGGAGATCTATTTTATATTAATAAATACTGTCCTACAACTCTACTCTTTAGGGCTGCATAGTATGAATATGCCATAGGGCACTCAGCCTCCCATTATTGGATATTATGGTTGTTCCCAGGGTTTTGCTATTATAAACAACACTCCAGTAAAAAAAAAATAATAAGAATAAAAATCTTTGCTTACATCCTTAATTATTTTCTTGGGCTAAATCCCCCAAAACAGAATTTTAAGGCTTTGGCTACATATGGCCAGATTGGCCTCTGGAATGATTATAAAAGTTTACATCACCATCAGCAAGGAATCAAAATGTTCCCCTGATTGTACCTCCGCCACACAGTACCTCTGCCTCTTCTTCAAACTCCATCTTTGACGGTTTTTGGGGGGGTGGTGCGGGGAGCACCCAACCGTAAACCTTTAACAAGAGAGGTGAGCAATGTAGAACTTGTGCAAATCTGAGTGGTAGGTGGTTGCAGTATTGGATGGCAAAGGGAGCACACCAGAAGGAGGCGCCGGCTGTGACGGCCTTAGGAGGGCTCTGGCAGGTGGGAAGACACTTTGACAGGAGGCTGGGCTGGAGACATGAGTGCTTGGAAGCCCCAAAGTGAGCCAAGACAAGAGGCTCTACCATGGAGATTCCCAGTGAGGTTCATTTACTTGGAGGGAAAAGCCACTGAGGTCAAGGAGGTTTGGGGAAGCTGGCATAGTGGCTCATGCCTATAATCCCAGCACTTTGGGAGGCCAAGGCTGGGGGATTGCTTGAGCCCAGGGTTTTCATAACAGCCTGGGCAACATAGCAACACCCCAATCTCTACAAAATATTAAATTCGGTGGAGGTAGCGGCATGCACCCACAGTCTCAGCTACTTGGGAGGCCAAACTGGGAGGATCATTACATAAGCTCTGACTGTACGATTATTAAGTTATAGTAAGCTCTGACTGTATGATTATTAAGTTATAGTAAGCTATGACTGTCTGATTATTGCACCACTGCACTCCAGCCTGGATGATTAAAAAAAAAATAGTTTTGGGGAATACTGGGATAAGCCACGTTAGACCAGTTCTTTCACAACAGAATTTGTCAGAACCTGTGGAATGCTCATGGGCATGGTGACACTCCAAGAGGCCAATGTGACCGGCAATGTTTGCTGAGCTTATTTGGCCATAGACCCACCCCAGCCCCATTGTTTTTATTTTTCACAAAGATTCTCCTGGATCTATCTAGTGCTTGGTGGAACACACTTTTAGAAACACTCTCTGATGCTAGAAAGGGAAAATGGTTTTCCTAGAAAGGGCAGGGAATGGGAGATAAGACATTAGGTGAGGGCTGAGGGAGAGAAGCAAAAGGGGAGGAGAAAATGCAGGAGAATTGAAGGAAAATTAGAAAAAAGGGACAGGAGAGAAGCACAAAAGGGAAAGAAAAGGGGAAAGATGCAAAGAGAGGGAGCAAAAAGCTTGAGAGAAAAGGAAAAGGAAGTGGGAAACAGGAAAAGTACCAAGAGAAAAGGGCCCTTGTGACTAACCACCTCCCATTGCTTTTAGGAAAGACCGAAATGCCTGTAACCTCCTGCCAGCCCGTTGCCCCTACAGGCCACCCCACCCTCTGCCTATCACTTCCCAAGATGAGTCTATCTGAATATTCACATTTCACTGCCCTTTCCTCAATGGCTGTTACTGAAAATGCAAGAATTCATTCTCAAGGAAAGCTCAGAACATGGAAATAAATGGTAGATCCTAAGGAAACACAGGTAAAAAAGAGTAAAAAATTCCAAAAATATTTACTCTTTTATCGTTGTTGTGTAGCTTTGTGTTGAAGCACAATAGGGCATGACCAAAATAAAACAAAACTCACTCTACCCAGCCGGGAAGCTTAGTTGCCTAAAGAGCAGACAAGATGAATTGACAGCTTTTATTTATTTATTTATTTATTTTTGAGACAGAGTCTCAGTGTGTCACCCTTGGTAGAGTGCTGTGGCATCACAGCTCACAGCAACCTCAAACTCTTGGACTTAAGCATTCTCTTGCTTCAGCCTCCCAAGCAGCTGGGACTACAGGTGCCCACCACAATGCCCAGTATTTTATTGTTGCCGTTATCTTTGTTGTTTAGCAGCTCCTGGGTTCAAACCCCCCAACCCCTCCAGCACCCTAACCACTGAGCTGCGGGCACCAAGTCACAATCAGACAGCTTTAAACACCAGCTGGGCCTTTCACCAGACAAGGTCTGCTTTCCAAACTGAAAGCACCAAAGTGGTAAAATAAACTCCTAAAAGCTTAAATGCAGTGCATGTACACAGCACATAAACCTTTAAAATTCCACAACAAAAAGATCGTTAATTATTTTAATAGAAGCTATTTGTTATTTTTTAAAAGTCTTAAGTAGCGCATGCTGAAATAACAATAGGCATTTTGAAATAAACTCATGGCACGTTCATTCAAATCTGAAACCCTTAGAATTCTCAGAAATGTGGGATAGGATTTGAAGCAGTTACATTGGAATTGACATCATATTTCATTATTCCCAGCCCCTTAATCACCAGGAGTCTTTGTTTAGCATTGTTCCCTGCAAGAAGTCCCTTCTCTTAGGTCATTGCTGTGTACTGATGTCCACAATTGCTCATGAGTTCAGTAGGCATGCTGGACTGTTAGGTGATCAATAACATTCCAGAAATTTCTGTGATTTCAACAAACGTAAATCATAGTGACTAGCATGATACACCCTGGGTTAGCAAATGGAGTTGGTATTATTCTATTCAAAAGGAAAGAAACTTGACATTTAGTTAACCTAGTCAACCCTATCACAGATAAGGGAAGTTGGGCCTTCATAAAGAAAACATAAGCCATTATTATAGACTTAGCAAATGTTCCAGGAATCCAAGACCCCAAGGATGAAACCCCCACATTGGAGATTTTTCTGTGAACCTTCCAACTTTCAATAATTGTGGCATTTTTTTAGAGCTGATTTATCTTGAGCCTCTAACCCAGGGACAGCCAATGATGGCACAAGTCCTGGTTTTTCCTCTCTGCTGCCTGTGTAGATGTCTCTAACTCATCCCTACTCTTTCTCATTGAGTAGCTTTTCACCTCTCAGTGGTGTTCCATGCAACCAATGAATCAGAGCTAGTGCTGAAGATAAAATCCACTTGCCTTTTCTGCTCTGCCCTATATCTTAAGGATACAGGCTCAGATTCCCCTGTGTAGGGAAGCCTGATACCCCATAATAAAGATAGAAGATGTAAAAATGAGGGGAACTAAGAGATGTGGAATCATATGAGAATGAGACTCTGACTTCTCTCCCACCCCATTGACAGCTGATTGTAAATGTAAATCCTCACTCTTTTTGCCTCCTGTATCAGAGTGAAAAGGAAAGGTTAATCCAAGGATGGATTATTCTGGGCTAGGTAAACCATCACAGTGGTCTTGGGCTAATACTGGTGTCACCCTATGTGGCCACAGGGTTGGGAGTTCCTAGTCTCTCAAGTCCTTTTTCTCATGTTAATTTCTTAGAGTTTGACAGTCCTATGAGAAAGGCAAAAAAGGTGCTGTCCTTCCTTTCTCTTATAAGAAAAGAGAAGCTTAAAGAAGACCAGTGATTTGTTAAGGTCAAGGTCAAGGCTATGAAGAGAACTGGAAAAAGAACTCAGATTTAAAAAAAAAAAAAACTGAGTCCAGTGTTTTTTTCTGATGCTCTTGTGCTTTTCATGTTGGGATCTGAGAATCCCAGGACAGAAAGGGTGCAGCTAAGCAGTTATTTCAAAGATTCGGGTAAAATGGCCCTTCTCAAAAATTTTGGGGAAAATATTTTGATATTAAAAAATATATGTATAGGCTAAGTATGGTGGCTCATGCCTATGATCTTAGCAGTCTGGGGGGCTGAGGCAGGAGGATCATTTGAGTTCAGAAGTTTGAGGTCAGCCTGAGCATGAGTGAGACCTTATCTCTACTAAAAACAGAAAAACTAGCTGGGCATCATGTCAGATGCATATAATCCCAGCTACTTGGGAAGCTGAGGCAGAAGGATCACTTGACACCAGGAGTTTGAGGTTGCAGTGAGCTATGATGATGACATTCCGCTTTAGCTGGGGTGACAGAGCAAGATGGTGTTTCAAAAAAAAAAAATATATATATATATATAGGCATTGGATGAAGTGGTTTGCACCTGTAATCCCAGCACTTTAGGAGGCTGAGGCAGAAGGAACACTTGAGGCCAGGAGTTTTAGAGACTAGTCTAGACAACAGTGATAATCTATTTCTGCAAAAAAAAAATTAAAACTTACCCAGGCATAGTAGTGCGCACTTGTAGTCCTAGCTACCCAGGGAGGCTAAGGTAGGAGAATTACTTGAATTCAGGAATTCAAGGTTATAGAGGGCTATGATTGCTTCACTGTGCTCTAGGTTTGGTGATAGAGATAAGGCCCTGACTCTAAAAAAACAACAAATGAACATTATAATGTAGAATGCAGAATTTATATGACTTTTTTTTTTTTTTGAGTCAAAGTCTCCCTCTGTTGCTTGGGCTAGAGTGCTGTGGGATCATCATACTCACTGCAACCTCAAACTCCCAGGCTCCAGGAATCCTCCTGCTTTAGCTTCTGGAGTAGCTGGGACTACAGGTATGCACTGCCACACCCAGCTAATTTTTCTACTTTTTGTAGAGACAGGAATCTCACTATGCTGGTCAGGCTGGTCTCAAACTACTGATCTCAAGTGTTCCTTCTGCCTTGGCCTCCCAGAGTGCGAGGATTACAAGTGTGAGCCACTGTGTGCAGCCAGGATTTGCATGACTCTTCATGATGAAATACAAGGTTTCAAAGATATCGGCATTAATGGAAATGGCCTTTCTGGCCATATCTTCAGAGCCTTGATGATGAGGGGTCATCGTTCTCTGCAGTTCTGGTGGAAATGGATGAGAAGTACTGCTCGTCCCCATGCTGCCTTCTCACCTCTTCTTTTCTCTTTCTCCTCCTCTTCCTCTTCCTTGTTCTTCTTCACCTTCATTTATTTAGGTGATATTTCCACTCTTCCTAACACCCCATAGGCAGCTTGCTTTCAAGAACATTTCCGAGGCATGGAACTGCTGTCAGACTGCAGTTATGGGGGGAAATGATTTCCCCGGAGTGAGGTAGACAGGGTTGGGAAGAGATTGAGTCACATTCTAGGCTGAGTTATGCTCATTGGTAAGGGTGGACATGAAGTTGAGCTACTCTGCTGACAACGTGTACCCTAAGATGCCTGGATCAGTGCATTAGTTAGCTCAGGCTGCCATAACAAAAAAACACAGACTGGGCAGCTTAAACAATTTTTTTTTTTTTTTTGCAGTTCTGGAGATGGGAAATCTGAGATCAGGAGATTAGGGTGCCAGCACAGTCAGGTCCTGGTGAAGCTTCTCTTCCTGGCTTTCAGATGGCTGCCTTGTTGCTGCATTCTTGCATGGCAGAGAGAGAGGCTTTCTAGTGTCTCTTCTTGTAAAGACACTAATCTCATCATGAGGGCCCCGTTCTCTAGGCTCATTCAAAACTAATTACCTCCCAGAGGCCCCCATCTTCAAATACTATCACATTGGGGTTATTAAGGCTTCAGTGTATGAATGGTGGGTGGGGGGACACAGTTCTGTTAGGATGACTTTATTTATGTATTTGTTTATTTATCTGAGACAGTCTTACTTTGTCACCCTCAGGGGAGTGCTATGGTGTCACAGCTCACAGCAACCTCAAACTCTTAGGCTTAAGTGATTCTTTTATCTCAGCCTCCAAAGTAGCTGGGACTATAGGTGCCTGTCACAACACCCAGGTATTTTTAGAGACAGGGTCTCACTGTTGCTCAGGCTGGTCTCGAACTCAGGAGCTCAAGCAATCCAATGCCTCAGGCTCCCAGACTGCTATGATTATAGGCATGAGCCACCGTACCTGGCCTACTTAAAACTCTTCATATCCTATTTTAAACATTTACTTGGACAGTAAGAAAACAAGATAATTTTTTTCCCACCCCAGACACCATAATTTTTTAAAGGCTAGATTTAGACCTTTTCTTGAAGTACTCTAGATTATTTTCTGGATTACTATGTTATTTTTCTCCTAAAATCTACCTTTCCATTTTTACCCACCCCGATAATAGAATACTTTTGCAGTTTCTTCCCCCCATCCAGATGGACTAACTTCAGTGCCTATTCGAATTACCAGCATCATATATTTTCTTGGGAGGGTCAGAAAAGCCCAGTCAAGCTTTGGGTAGGATACAGCAAAAGCCAAATTTGACCACTTACTGGGGCTGTAAGTTGAGAATCATATCCTTTGCCAGGTGCTCAACAGTTACCTAGTCCAGGCCCTGTAGGAACATGATTCCTTCTGATTGGTACTGCTTCCTGGTGAGGTCTGTATATAAACATCCTGATACACCTGGACACCAGACAGCTTAAAGAACTTGTTTGACTCTCACAGCTGGTATCCTTGGCTCTACAGCTTGGTACCATGTTTCTCTGTATAGGACATTGCGTTTATCCAGTCTTTTCCTTCTGTTCCAAGACATTATGATATCCCCATATCTGAATTCCTGGGACACTGACTGCCTTTTGTGGAGGACTGAAAAGCTGGCTGAGAAGAGCTGGTGGTGGAGTCCCGTATTAAGAGACGAGTCTTCCCAGCTTTGACTCCCCCCCATCTTCTCCCCTTTCCATCTGCCCAGTTCCTTTGTGTTCTACCAGGTCTCCAGCTGCCATCACCACATCTGTGCCAAAGAACACTTCCATCTTCCCCTTGAGACAGCCTGAGTGGAGACAAATCTTCTTCCTCCCTTTGTTGAGGAGGAGCAGGGAAAGCACTTTTCACAAGTTAAGGAACATTTACTAGAAAAGTAAGATGACCCCTAACCAAACTGCAACCAGAAAAGAAGAAGCATCAGAGTAGATGGCCTGATGGAGGGAGAGCCTCTTCATAATTTAACTGCTGTCCTTCAGAGTGGCTCAGGGTTCTGCAAGTTCTGCTTCCTAACTGCACTCCCAAATCCCTTCATGAGGAAGCAGAATCCCGATTCCGTCAGCATTCCTCAGTCAGTAATAGGTCTGAGTGGCCGGAAGGACCATTGCCCCTCAGGAGGTAACCTACACATTTCTCCAGGGTGAAAGTTACATGTCCATTTTATAGACCTAGGACTGGGCATCCTTCTCTCCACGTCAAGGCATAGGGGAAAGTGACATATTCAACGCTTAGTGTGGGAGGAACTTGGTGCAAGTTTATTCCTCAAGGCCACTCCCACAAACAAGGTACTGTAAAGAAGAGGTAAGAGGGTGCTCAAATTCTAGCACTGCCCCCTGCCAGCTGTGAGACCTCAGGTTGGGCAAATTGCTCAGCCTTTCCAAGTACCAGATCCTGTAGGAAGAGGGATCGAAGAGGTTACAGTACTCGACAACCCCCTAAAAGGCCCACTGTTATTAGTGACCCTGTGAGCGAGGTGGTAATAGTCCAATTTTGCAGATGAAGCAGGCTTTCAACCCAGGCCTGCTGAGGTCAAGGCCGGTGTTCTTTCTATTTCCTCAATGCTGCAGCCCTCAACTGAGTGCCTGTTCTCATACTTTTGTTTCTCATACCCTATTGCGTTGTTACCACTGTGCCTTTCACGAAGATCATAACAGCCCTAAGGAAATAACTATTTGAATTGAATGCATGAGCTCCCATGTTAGTGAAAGGAGAGGAAATGATTTTAATTTGAGAGACAGCAAAACTCTCATACCAGAGGCTGATATAGATCAATTCATTTAGACAATCAGTTAATATTTACTGAGTACCAGAGGGTACCTAGCCCTATTCATACAAATTCCACTATTTAAGATGCCTGGAGGGAGTGGGAAAGGCAAGTGGGACCACCGGAGGAATGGGAAAAGCTGGTCTAAAACACAAAATCTTCATTATTATTTTTAACGTTATCTTATAATCATCAAACTGGCCTAAAATGATTTGTAATAGCTGTAGTAGTTGCTGTGACATTAGAACATTTTCCCTCTCCTTTACTCAAATCCTGGTTACATGAACTTTGCACAATCTCACAAAGTTAATGATTTTAATTTCTAAGTTGGTGCAGAGTCCAAATAAAGGTTTTCATCAGCCTGTTGCTAAGGGCAAGAAGTAGCTGTAAAGAAGACACTAAGCCTAGGATGGGAGGACAAGATTCCAGACAACAGGACTTCTTGGCCTTAAAGACAGCTTGTGATCCTTGACTCATTCATTTGATTTAAGAAGGGGACAAGGGCACAGGTAGGAATCTCAAAGGTCAGGGTATCTATGGTTAGTTGAGGGTAACAGCACCATTTCTGGGAAGTCTTGATACACTAAGGGTTGTAGATAGATCGGTGAAAAAGAAGAGAGAGAGGGAGGATCCCAGGCCATGCATCCCTCCGTGTGGGCATCTGCAGGTTGAGACAGGTAAGACTGCAGACAGGTTAAAGCAGGTTGGTTTGTAGATGACACAGTGGGAAATGGCTTGTAGGAGCAGCTCCTGAGCACAAGTCCTCAAAAGTAGCTTTAGAATAGGAGTGAGATGAATCCTGGGACTTCAATTCTCTTGCAGTCAATTTTCAATCATTAAATAGATTTTGGTTGATTTAGAAAAGGAACTTTTTAAGGCAGCCTAGTAACATGCCTCCAAGCATAAAGAGCACACTCCATCTTCTGCAAGCTGAGTGATCTTGGCAAAATATTTAATCTTTGGGCTTCCACTACCCTATCTGTAAAATGGGGGTGGTGTCAATACCTGCCTTATTTGGTTGTTATGAGCATCAAATAACTTGGTGAATGTCACGTGCTTGGCATTGACCTAGAAGGCTCAGACCTAGAAGGTGCTCAGCACCAGGCAGCAATGGTTATTATGAACATAGGACATAGAGCAGACACGTGTGGTATGTCGTCTCCTAAGGACAGGTTCTATGATTTTGTCTTTTAAGTACTCAGATTACTTAGTTCATTGTTGTTGTTGTTGCTATTGTTGGTAATAAAATAACTCTCAGCTATTTTGAAATATGGATTCTGCTCCCAAAGGCAACTGATAACCTGCTATCAACACCTCTCTGCAGAGCTGGAACCAATTCTTACAGGCTTTTTCCAGCAGCAAAGAGCTAGCTGAGCCATAGTGATATAATTAATCTGACACGTGAGTCATCCCTGTACCTGTCACATATTGTTACACTATTCCCTGAACCTTAGTGCTGACCTTGTGCCTTATTCCTGCATCCACTTCTCTCCAGCCATGTATACCCTGTGATCTCTGCTTAGAAAACCCGCCATGAACAGCTCTCTGCGGCAGAGATGACCCAATTCCTGGTGTATGCTTTAAAACATGCATGCTTTGTTTTAGACCCAGGCTGTCCATGTCTCTGATGGGTTTTGAATAAAGTATTCCCTGTCTTCAGAAAGATAGTAACATGCATCAAGTACTAAGAAAGTTACACAAAAGAGTCTTTAGGATTAAAAAAAAAAAATAGAGCTCTTTCCCTGGAAAGAGATGGCAAAGAAAGAAAGAAGAAATAAATGTGAAAGCAGAGGATTGGAAGGGATTTTGAAGGTCTTTTAACTACCCAACAGTAACAATCAGAGAAATAACAGTGATGTCAAGAAGGAAATGGAGAGACATGAAAGGAGGAAAGGAGGCCCCCCTCCAAGGAAAGACAGGCATAAAGGATGTAAGGGGCTTCAGCAGAAGTTTGCTTCTAATTACAAGGTAATTAACTGCTGTCCTTTCATTTGGATGGGCCCAGATCCCCTGGGAATAGATAGGAGACCTCTTCTCCTGATACTGAGTTCTCTGGATGAGAATCTCTTTTGCAAAGAGGCAGCTTTTATCTCTTGTGGATAATCTCATCAGATAACCAGTTAAATTATAATCGAGCTCTATTTTTTTTTATCCTACATACTCTCTTTTGTGTAACTTTCTTAGTACTTGATGCATGTTACTGTCTTTCTTTCTTAAGACTTTATTCAAAACCCATCAGAGACATGGACTGCCTGGGTCTATAACAAAGCATGCGTGTTTTAAAGCATATGCCAGTGATTGTATATGAAAGCAGACATTGCTACAAACAAATTAACTGCTCAGACTACAACTTTTCAGTGTTTAAAACAGAATTAGCTTCCCAGTAAAAGCAGCACCTTTTTGACATTTTAACTTTAGTGTTTTCCTTCTTCCTCACCCTCACGAGGATGACTCCATATTTTCACCGGAAAGAAAAGCCAGAGATTCAGCCTCAGACTGGAAACCAGAATTCTGGTCATTCCCTCATCGTGTGGCTCTGTCGTTCCCTTAGTGCTTTCAATTCTTGCGTCTGAGCATTGAAAAGAGGTAATAAACTAGAGCATTGCTCTGTAATGTACTCCATGAATCACCCTTCATCTAAGGCTTGGAGGACACGGCTTCACTATTTGAGATGTAAGATGTCCCAGGCTGGTCTTATGATCTTACAGGACTAGATGTTCTGGTTGAAGCCCATTCTCTGCTGCTCTATTGCCCAAAGGCATCAGGACACTTTATAATTCTGGGTGGGTTTTGCTTTAGAATCAGAGACTTTGGGATTAGTAAAATCAGAGACTTTGGGAGAAAGGTTCTTCAAAGTCCAAGTCCATCTAGCGATCTGATGCCTGAATCCCTGGATCTAAGGAAGGGAAACTCTGTACTTTCCAAAGCAGCCTAGTTCATTCCATGGCCAAAGAATAAAGCCAAAATTTCAAAGTAAACATCCCTATGTTTAGTCATGGTGGTTGTTTGCTTAGCAAACTCTCCTTCTATGAATGATATTTATTCTTAATTTTCAGTAGCCACAGCTCATTTCCGTCCTATCATGGTCTTTCCAAGAGAAAGAACTTTAAAATTATCAGAATACTGGGTTAATACTGAATTCTTTTAAAAATTTACAGATGTGGAGGGAAGAATGTGTTTGTAGTGCATGGAACCATCCTCATTATCATGTCAATGATAATAGCTAACACTTCTAGCATTAATTATGTACTAGTTTTTTGGTTTTTTTGAGATGGAGTTTCACTGTGTCACCCTCGGTAGAGTGCCCTGGCGTCACAGCTCACAGGAAACTCAAACTCTGGGCTTAAGCGATTCTCTTGCCTCAGCCTCCCAAGTAGCTGGGACTATAAGCGCCCACCACAATGCCCGGCTATGTTTTGGTTGTATTTGGCATTGTTGTTTGGCAGGCCAGGGCTGGGTTTGAACCCACCAGCTCCAGTGTAGTGTATGTGGCTGGTGCTCTAGCTGCTGAGCTACAGGCACCGAGCCTGTGTACTAGATAGTAGTCTAAGCATTTTGCATATCTGTGATAACTAGAAAATATCATTTTTCTACACAATTATCCCTATTTGTTTCCCTACCAAGGCCTAGCATATGATAAAATATCAACAAGGAATCTAGATGTCATCGAGTCCAATCCCCAACTTTCCAGATAAGTCTCAGAGAGGATATGTGTCTTACTGAAGGTCACTCAGCTATTAGCAGAGGATATGTGTCTCACTGAGGGTCACGTGGCTATTAGTAGCAGTTAGATCTTTCAACCTCTGGACAGAAAACTTCCTGAATGCTTCAAACACCTTGAAGAACAAGAACAAGGACAAGCTGACCATTCACAGCCAGGAACAATTAAAGTATTTTAGAAAATTGAAATTTTTTTTTTTTGTAAGAATCTATTTCATTTGCTCTACGTGTGGGTAATACTGTGCCCCGAGGTGCCCCAAATCACCTTTCTATTTTTTCCTATTTTGTTAATCTTAAAAAAAAAAACAAAACACTTCTTTAAATTTCCTTTTAGGCATTCATATCATCTCAATGCTGTGCTTCTCAGGCTGGTCTTGAACTCTTGGCCTCAACTGTTCCTGCCTTTCACCTCCCTAGAAATCCCAGCCTCACGTGAAGAAAAATTCACTTGGGCACGGTTTCTGAATAGGGGACAAGATCGTCGTTTGAACTTCTTTACCTATGACTCAGAACTGACAAACACAATTTTGTTGACCTATTTAAGATGTTAGCTCTTTCTGTGTGGCTTGGGGACAGGGGAACACTAGGTAGAACAGGAACATGGATAGCATTTTAGCTGCCTGCATGTTGAACAGAACACCTCTCCAGCAGGTGCACCTCTCCTTCCATGCACATCTGCCTGAATTATGCTCCTAGGACACACCAGCAGCACCATATGCTAACTCCCTGCCCAATTCTGGTTCTGAATGTTCTTCCCAAGAACCTGTACCCTGCTCACATTTGGACCTTCGTCTGGCAAAATTAGTACAGAGGAAAAACTTTTGTCTTCTCAGAACATGGGAATATTCTAAGTTAATAGCAGCCTTTCAATAAGTCAGCGGTTCTCAACCTGAGGGTCGTGACCCCTTTTTAACAATGAAAATACATTGCGGCATTAGGGAGGTTGAGAACCACTGCAATAAGGGTTTGGTGAATCAGTGTGTGGACTACATAAAGTATTTTAAACCGTATTTGCCTGCAAGCAGTGACAACTTTAGAAACAGCACAGAAATGGACAAATGAGTAAAATTGAATTTATAACTAATGCTAAAACAATATCAATACTTTCTTATTGTGTAAAATATTTTCCAGAATTTGTATATTGGGTTTAAGCTTCTTTAAACTTTACAAAGAAATTATTATAGCTGTATTTGTTGGGAAGAAAATACTGAACATAGATTCATTGATTTTTAGATAGATGTTGGGCAAAAAGTGTGTTTTTCCTAATTGGCAGAACTTTTCTTTACATTAGTAACTAGAAAGGTGTGATTTGTAATGGGTTTTAGAGACACACACACCTGGGGCTCAATCTTTATTCTACCACTTACAATTTGGGAGCTTGTTTATATCATTTAAGTCTTTGAGACTGTTTTCTTACATGCGGTAGCATTTATCTCATAAGATACATACGGTGGGTTTCAAATAAGATACTGCACACAGAATCAGTTTACAAAGTGCTAGGTATATAGACATTTGGTAAATTTAGTTTCCTTCTGGTGATGTGTGTGTTTGGAGAGAAGAAGAGGAATTGAGCTGGTGAGGACTGTTCCAGAAATAAAGGATCTGCAAACAATCATATTAACTAACTAAAAACCAGTACAAAGCCAGGAAGGCACAGAGGTGAGAAAGAGAAGTTTGGAAAAATGTTATCAACAACAAATATTTATTAAGCATTTCCTATTTATGCATTTAGAGTCCTCTACCAGGTCAACAAGTATGGGACTCAGTAATACTTGTCCTCAAGGAGCCTACTGTCCATTTGAGGAGACAAGACTCGTCACTTGTAAAAAAGATTGTTAAAATGCAAAGGAATCGTTACTATCGCAGTTCAGAGGAGAGAGCAATCCCTGTGTTTACTGTATCTTGGGAGACCAGATAGAAATTCAAAGGTATTGTGGGTAGGAGGAAAGAGCAGATAAGACCATTTTGAAAGGACCAACCACTTTGAGTCTGATGACAAAGACTTGTGAATATCTACACAAGACATTTGGTTTTGTGAAAACAGCAGTGGTGAAAAATTGTCTTAACATTCTCAAAAACAACAGAAAATCCCCAAACAAAGCTAACTGGGGCCTGGTGGCCTCACTGGGCTTTTGCCAAGGGGGAGGGGAGAGGTGTACAAGCCGAGGATGTCCAGTGCATACTCCTGGCTTCCTTATTCGGTCTGAGAGACACCCATACCCTTTGTAGAGTGACTTATCCAGATCCTCCTTAAGCTCCATTTCTTTCTTTTCCCAGCAGATCCCTGGAGAGATGCCCTTTCACCCCTCCATCTCCTGCTAAATGCCTGTTGGATCCCAGCAGTAGAGCCCATTAGATGTTTGGGTTTACTTAGAACTGACTATGATGAAGGTCTGTTAGGGTTGGTGGAAAGAATTCTAACCAAATCTTCCAGGTTGGAAGATAAACGACAGTTCTTCCCAGAGTACTCCCAGGACAAAGCACAGTGATCATCCTACAGAGGGTTAATATTCCCCCTCCTCTGCCCCCACACTTGCTGTCAGAGATCAGCTAATCTGATAATTACAGCAACAAACACAGTTTAGACAAACAAGACCTGACCCTGAGGGTTTGGAATGAAAACATTTACTCTCTCCCTCCCCAGAGAGACGGTGCCTGGAGCATACACACAGAGACACTGGGAAAATACCCTTGTACTGGAGCAACAGGGTGAAAACATCTGTGTCTCTGTGCTGCTTAGGAGGATAAAATGAAGGCGTCGAGGGAGCAGGAGGAGCAGGGCATGGTGCAGTCCAAGGGCTTGCGTGTTCGGAGCAGATGGAAAATGTACCCGTAACTGGGGCTGTAAGTGAATTGGAATCGATTTTACGATAGAGACAGAGTGAGGGGAAAGGTACAAAGGAGACTAATGCAGGATTCGAGTGAAAACCATAGGAATGGGTAAAGGAGAAAAAATTTGAAACACCAAAGTAAGATTTATTCCTTAACACTGGAGGGGAAGTATATTCAAAGAGGTCCCTGACTGTCAGTGAATTTAATATCTGCTCCCAGAAAATTCGAACAGTCTACACATTGTCTTGTCATCCTTTTCCCAGCTCTGATTTTGCTTCTAAACTGAACAGCACATCCTTTCTTCCTCCATGCCTGCCTCAAAATTTGGAAAGCTACTTTTCCCCCTTTGACTTCTAAAATGCAACTTGCTCGAAAAAACTTCCCTAAGTTGCTTAAACCGGAGATTCTGACTTGGGCCTGCCTCAACCTGGAATTCCAACAGTTACTCCTTTCACAACTCCACCCTCAATGTGTTCCATGTCCTAGTGCCAAACGTGATTTCATTTTTACACATGGCTGGTAGTATGTCAGCTGGTAAATACTCCTTGCCCCTTAGAGCCCTCCAAATTACCATTAGGCATCCAAATCCTTGGGGGGAGGGAGCTGCAGTTAGTATGTCCTGATGGTACCAAGCTAAGAGGCATAACTGCTGATGGATGGTAGGCTCAAGATTTAAAATAAATTCCACAAGCTGAAAGATGGTCTCAGATCAATAAAGATGAATGTGCCAGTAAGAGTGAAGTGTCGTGTTTAGCTTCAGTAATCAATCATACAAATGGAAGACCTACAAAACAGTAGTTAATAAAAAAAAACAAAAAACAGTTTTTGTGTTGGCAATTGGTTCAATATGAGACAATAATAAATCTACTTAAATAGTGAATACAATCATATTAGCCATTCATGAAGGTATTGTGATCACATTAATACTTTATGATGTTCCTAACAAGGGAAGGGCAGGACTGAACAGATATTTTTGTTTTCAACATTTAACTGTTAGCTGACCAATTATATAGAGTCCAGTAGGGGATGCAGAGTAATTTTGCTTTATTTGTGGTTTTTTTTTTTTTTTTGGAGACAAAGTCTTACTTTGTCGCCCTAATTAGAGTGCTGTGGCGTCCTAGCTCACAGCAACCTCAAAAGCTTGGGCTCAAGTGAATCTCTTGCCTCAGCCTCTCAAGTAGCTGGGATTATGGGTGTCCACCACAATGCCTCACTATTTTTGGAGATGGGGCCTCGCTCTGGCTCAGACTGGTCTCAAACCTCTGAGCTCAGGCAATCCATCCACTTCGGACTCCCAGAGTGCTAGGACTACAGCATAAGCCATGCTGCCCGGCCTATTTGTTGTGTTTTTTTAATTTCAGGTTCAAGTCCCCTATTGCAATTTATATGGGGTCCACTTGGCAATTGCAAGTGGCTACCATATCCTGCTCCACTTGCTCCTTTTTTTTTTTTTTTGAGTCAGAGTCTCACTTTGTCACCCTCTATAGAGTGCTGTAGTGTCATGGCTCACAGCAACCTCAAAGTCCTGGACTCAAGAGATTCTTTGCCTCAGCCTCCAGAGTAGTTGGGGCTACAGGAGCCCGCCACAATGCCTAGCTATTTTTAGAGATGAAGTCTTGCTCTTGTTCAGGCTGCTCTCCAATGTGTGAGCTCAGGGCAATCCACCCACCTTGGCCTCTTGGAGTGCTAGGATTACAGGCATGATCTGCATTTTGAATTGCACCTGGCTGCTGCTCACCTACTAGTCCCCACTTCTAAGGAGGCACATTCTTTCCAAATCAACAGTCTTCTCCCTGTTCCTCTCTCACATACAATGGTCATTTGTTCATCCATCCATTGAATATCCACTGCTTACCGGGAACTGGAGATTCAGTGGTGAAAAATAAAGTGCCCTCCTGGCCCTCATCAGCTTACGTTCTCACTGAGGTAGGTCCTAAACAAGAACTTTAAAATGTCAGATAATAAGAAGGTATAAAAAGTCACCAGGTATTTGAAAGGCTTGCTTTCTACCCAGAATTGTCAGAATGTTACTTCCTGCTTCCTAACCCAGCTCAAGTTCCATTTTCCCCTTGGAGGCAGAGAACTGCCCTGTCTGTCTTCCCTGAGCAGGGCTCGAACCAGGGAATTTAGCACTCGATTGCTCTGTAATTGTTTCCCTAATACCAACTTTGCCTCCCCCAACAGACCGCAGGAGACCATTGGCTCTTTAAGGTTCTAAGGTCTACCTTCAACTCAGTCAATCTCGAGCTAGGATGCCCTTTACGGGGGAAATGAAAAGCACAATTCAAACGTCACTTTAGCTTTTTAAGCTGATTCCCAGATAACAAGAAAACTTCTTCTAGTGCTTCTGAAGTCCTCGAAAATAAGGATGTAAAATTAGGACAATAGTTTTTTTACTTGCTGAACTTACATCCTTCAAAGAGTCCTAGACTCTGTAAAGAAATCTTTAAAACAACAAACATACCTTCAACTAAGTAATAGCAAGGTTAGGGGGAACAGCAGGAGGGAAACAGCCACCAACCGCAAAGAGGGAGGATCGGTGATGACAAACAATGGCAAATTCAGGAACATACTTAGTCCAAAATTTAGCCCAAACAACATTCTTTTAGCCTCTCACATTCGGTAGGATAAAAGCAGCAACAATACACATGGCCACCGATAAAGGACAGGTTAAAAGAATAATGGCACCTTCACACAGGGATTGATTCGAGGAAAGAACAAAGCAGGTAAAGCTACACTCACGACATGAAAAGATTGGCTGCTCCATTTCAAAACTACTGAGAGTATAGTATAAATGTCTTACCACAACAAATAAGTAAGTGAGATGATGGCTATGTTCATCAGTTTGATTTAAGCATTCGACATTGTATATGCAATCAGCACATGCACCCCATAAATGTACACAGTTATGATTTAATAAAAAAAAGCCACAAAAAGAAGCAAATCTCAGAGAAATACGATCCTTTTCATTTAAAAATATATTGATATATGTGTAGAAAAATGCATGTAAGGATATATACCAAATTGTTAATGATGGATATTTCTGTGAATAGGGCGAGAGGTAATGGATTGGGGGAGACAGATACATGGGGGAATTTAATAACTTATTTTTACTTTATGTACTTGTGAATTGTTATATATTTAGCATTTAATTATATATATATGTTTTAGATGAAAATGTATTGTTTTAATAAAACAATAAACACTAGAAGCAGCCAGAGTGTTCATTAACCTGTCTTTTGGAGAAGACACATTGAGTTGTTGTAGGGAACAAGGTCATCCTTAATGTCAGTTTGCTCCTTGGGGAATTGTGGATACCCAGTGTGGATCCTGGATTTGCACGGGCAGACTTCTGAAGAGAAATCCCAAGCATTTGTCAATGGACTGTACATGTCTATCCCCTAGGGAACACTGCTGGGTAGATGCATATCCAAACACAAGACATGGCAGGGCACAAAAAAGAGAGATGAGGAGGCAGTTAGAGGCATGTTTTATGAGTTTGTTTCCTTAATGCAACTCAAGGATGTACTGACAAAGTTCCTTGACAATTGTTTTGATATATAAATGAATTCCTAGAAAAACATATATAATGAAATAAATTTTTCATCTACATGTAATTTTTTGCTTTTTTTTAAGAAATAGGACTCAGTGCCCAGGCTAAAGTGCAGTGGCACCAATATAATTCATTGTAGCTTCAGACTCCTGGGCTCAGACTATCCCCCTTGCCTCACCCTCCTGAGTATGCAGGACTACAGGCACATGCCACCTTGCCTGGCTAATTAAAACAATTTTTTTAAATAGAAACAGATTCTCCTCATGTTATCCAGGCTGGTCTTGCACTCCTGTCCTCAAGCAATCCTCCTGTCCCAGTCTCCCAGAGTGCTGAGATTATGGGCGCGAGCCACTGCACCTGGCCTGGAAAACAATATTCAAGAGCTGCAGAATATGGCTCGAGAGTATGGCTTTGGACCGTTACATTTTGAATTCTAGGTTTGGCGCTTACTAGCTTTAGGATCTTGGGCAAATTATGTCACCTCTTGTTTTCTTCTTAACCCTTCTGAGTCTCTTGTGGGGGCTCTTCCCTCTCTCCCCATCCCGGAAATGCTGAAGGTCCTCAGGCTGTTGGCCAAGTCCCTCTTCTCCCTTCCCTGGGGAACATTACCTTTCTGTGCCTTCTGTTACACAGTGTGCCCAGGACATGCAAGTGGGGCTTGGGCCAGGTCTTCTCAGCTGTATGCTCTGCCTGCTGCCTTAATGGGATCCCTATTGCCCATGTGCTAAAACCCTCAAACATGCTTCACCAGGTTCTTCAAAAAATCTAGTTCTAGTGTGTCTTTGCTATCCCATTGTTCTCTCTTCTCCCTCTTTCCTCTCTGCTCCAGTCACACCAAACCATTTTTTGGTCTTTGACTAACCATGTGGGGTGCTTTCTTAACCCTGGACCCTCTCAGCTGCTGCATCCTCAGCCTTGAGATCCCTTTCTTCTGTATTTCCACTGGCTAAGTCAAACTCATCCTTGGATCTCAGCTTAAACCTCTCTTTTTCTGAGAAGCCCCTCGTGATCCTCCTTGTCTAAGGCTAGTATGTTAGCATCTAACCCAGCCGTGTCCTGGACCCGCACTCCTCACACTATTCAGTTACACATGTGGATTACTCATGAGATTGGTAATCCCACAAAGGCTAGGACAGTACACTTGTTCATTGGCATCCACAGGGGATTGGTTCCAGGACCCCTGCAGATACCAAAATCTGGGGATGCTCAAGTTCCCGATAGAAAATGGCATATTGTTTGGGTATGGCCTCCACACATCTTCCTCTATACCACTTTTCATCTCTAGATTACTCATACCTAATATAAGGTAAATGCTATATAAATAGTTGTTACATTGTTTTTTTTTTTGAGACAAAGTCTCACTTTTTTGACCTAGGTAGAGTGCCATGATGTCATATAGGTTACAGTAACCTCAAACTCCTGGATTTGAACGATACTCTTGCCTTAGCCTCCCAAGTAGCTGTGGGATCTTGCTCTTGTTCTTATACTGTCATTTAAATTTTTCCCAAATACTTTCTATCCAAAGTTAATTGAAATCCATGGATGGAGAACTCATGGACAATGAGGGCCAGTTGTATTTGTCTTGTTTTTTCATCTTGTATTTAGAACACAATGCCTAATACTGGTAGTTAACAATTTCATAATAGATATTTGTTGAATGACTGTTATTGTTAATATGAGCAAGGTGATAGACTATCTAAGAGTTGGGTTCAAATTTGAGCCCGACTGCCTCACAGCTGTGCAATATTTGCACTTCTCTGTGCATCTAAAGTGCTTACAACAGCATCTGGTGCATAATAGGAGCTTAATAAATATTAGTTATTTTATTACTAGAACTTTTTATAATAGTGAATATAATCTCTAGTTTTAAAAGTTTAGATTTTTGAATATAGATTTTCTTAAACTGCTGAATATCAGGTAGTCTGGTAGCTTTTCCCTCTAGGAAAGTGTTTGAATAGTTGTGTGGAACATTTTTTGGAACATGAGAAACATTAAGAAAGCAAGCAATTGTGTCTAGTATTCATAACATTTTAGATTTTAGATTTTGCAACACAATGGTTAAACTTTAAAAGTAATAGTGTTTCTGTGATTGTTGCCTTCGTTCTAGATGGCAGTTTTAAACTTTGGTGTGTGTGAATAGATAGCAGCTGATAGCTTGTCAAACTACTGGTCAACAGCTTTAGTTCTAGAGCCGGTTCTGGGTTGGGGACTTACCAAGATCTACTGGTGATTTTGGTGTATACCGAGGTTTAAGAATCTGGAAACAAACAAACAAACAAACAAAAAGAATCTGGAAACAAATGCAGAATAATTAGTTAAAATCACCAACTACTATGACAAAACCAGCATCTGCCCCAACAGGGACTTTGTTGGAAGTTTCTTGCCAGAGGGGGCTCTGAGAGGGTGATGCTGAGCAGTCTCTGGGAGATGCCTCTGCTGTGGGGAGTGGCCTTTGAGGACTGTTGTTACCTTCAGGAGAATCTTGGAGGTGAACATTAAGGGGGAACAGCTGCTGAGAATCAGCTCTGGGCTCTTGCTCCCCAGGAGGTGTTGCTGACAATGCCCTTAGGAACCCCAGATGGCAGAAGATAGTAGCAGTGCTTCTCCAAGTGGCCCCAGGATCACCTGCATTCAGAACCAAATTAATCAATAAGAAAAGAGCGAACAACCCTATTTCTTTGTGGGCAAGAGACTTGAACAGAAACTTCTCTGATGATGACGAATGAATGGCCAAAACAAACACATGAAAAAATGCTCAAAGTCTTTAGTCATCAGAGAAATGCAAATCAAAACCCCTTTGAGGTATCACCCAAATCCAGTAATATTAGCCCACATCACAAAGTCCCAAAACTGCAGATGCTGGCTGGCATGGATATGGAGAGAAGGGAACATTTCTACACTGCTGATGGGACTGAAAACTAATACAACCTTTATGGAAAGATGTCTGAAGAATCCTCAGAAAACTAAAAGTTGCTTTTCCATTTGATCCTGTGATCCCATTACTAGTTGTCTACCCAGAAGAACAAAAGTCACTTTCCCACAAAGACATTTGCACCAGAATGTTTATTCCAGCCCAATTCATAACTGCCAAGTCATGGAAGCAACGCACATGGCCATCAATCCATGAATGGATTAGCAAATTGTGGTATATGTATACCATGGAATACTATTCAGCCATAAAAAGATGGAGACTTTACATTTTTCATATTTATCTAAGATGGAGTTGGAACACATTCTTCTTAGTAAAGTATCTCAAGAATGGAAAAAAAAGTATCCAGTGTGCTCAATACTATTATGACACCAATATGTAAACACTTACACACTGATAATGATGATAAAATACAAATATAGTCTAGCAAAGGGAAGAAAAGAAGAGAAAGAGGGAAGGGGAGGGCATTTGGTAGGATCTTACCTAATGTGTAGAAGACAAGGGTATATTTCAGAATAACTAAGAGTAGATTTTAGATGTCTTACCACAAAAAATAAGCAAGTAAGGTGATGGTGATGTTAATCGGTTTTCTTTAAGTGCTCCACATTGTAAATGAAATCATCACATTGTACCCCATAAATGTATACAGTTATGATTTTAATTAAAAATTAAATAAAATAAAAAATTAAAAGATTGAAAACTACTTTAATAATAAAAAATGGCTATACAATTTATTGTGTAGAAATAAAAATTACTTTATCTGTCAAAAACAACAACAATAAGAACAACAAAACCCAGAATCATCATAGTTCGTTAAAATGCAGATTCCTCTGCCCTCTCCAGACCTTCTGAATCAAGGATCTGCATTTTATTTATTTATTTATTTATTTATTTATTTATTTTGTAGAGACAGAGTCTTGCTTTATCGCCCTCGGTAGAGTGCCGTGGAAGGATCTGCATTTTAAACAAGCTTCACAGATTTTTTCAGAGGCATGTTAAAGTCAGAGAATCATTTACAGAAGGTGATGTTCAGGAGACCCTGAGATACCTGTGCGTCCAGCCTCCGCTGTCTGCAGTGGAGAGGGGCTTGTGTTTCTTTACACTCCCCTTCTGGGAATTGGACGCCCAGACCCTCTGTGGGGAACCTGGGACTGACTTCTCAGATCTTAAACAGTCACCAACCCTCAAAGACCAGCTGGAGGGGGCAACCTGGAAAAGATTTTTGTATTTAACTTTCTTTGAGTTGTTAGGCATTTTATGCACTTTTCTGACGATAACTACAATGGGCATTTGGTTTTCAGAAACTGTGATTTTAAAAATGATGGTCTTTTGGAAGAAATCTCAATTATAATGGATGAACTTTACTCTGGATTCTTCCTGTTAGGTCCTTTGAGGGTGACAGGGCTGTCCCAGCACACATGGTTCAGGTGAGTGAAGTGTTTTGTAGGTGACATCTACTCTCTTTAACTGTCAAACAAAGATGGATGAGCAGGGACTTGGCTGCCATGGGGGACATTACCACCTTGGTTTTCCTATCAAATGCCATCAGGCTCTGTAGCTTAAAGAAATGAAAGGGGAGACGGAGAGGGACAGTTCCTAACAAGCTGTCAGCAGGGCCCCACCAGGGGCTGGAAGCCTCCCTCCCTATTGGCCTGCTGCAGCCCTGACTTTGTTCCAACGCTGTTAGAGCAAAATCCTCAAAGTTCTCTCAGAGAAAAAGAAGTGGCCTGGGGCTGAGAGACACAGAATCGTAAGTAGTTTTTCTCTACTTCCTTCTAGTGCTTAATCACCATTTCAAAGAGGAAGAGCTATCACAGCAGACTCCGAGGGTTTGCCCAGGACAGGATGCAGAACACTGTCCTGCAGCCTAATCAGTGTGCTTCTCTCTCTTGCCTGAAATGGGGGAGCCTAAGTCTCACCGAGGCTGTTGTAGGCGGCCTCTCTCCCAGTGATGTTTAGGGCTGGGCTGAGGGAGAATGTACAAAGAACTAATGGAGACAACTTTCTACGAGTGGAGTCTGCTCACCTGGGCGAGGATCTGAGGAGCCAGAGAGGTCGTTAGTGTCGATGCCAAGCATAACGTTGGTTGAGGAGGGCATCTGGAGAAGTTAGAGCATGATGTGATTCCAGTAACCTCAGAGTCAAGAACTGACAGGTTTAATAACAGAAACCGAGTGTGTCCTAGTGGTCTTTGTTTTCAGTAGATGCATAGTTCTGTTATATTTTTGTCAGTCACTGTATTATTTATAATAAAATTATTCATTCAAGAGTATAATATTAAAATAATAATTAGCTTAAATAGTCTATTATCCAGGATTACAGATGGTATGACAGCCAATAGCTCTGGAATGTGTTTTGAATAGTTATACAAGTAGTGCATGAATATGTTCTTGTAAAATATTTAGAAGTTTACACAGCAAGTTGTCTCTTTTATGCCCATTCCTATTCCCATAGGTAACCATTTGCCACATTAGGTGGGGATTCTTCAGTGGTATTTCTGAACATTTACAAACAAATGCATATATATATACATACACACATACATACATTTATATATGCATATCTTTTACATAATAGAGATCATGTTCACATATTGTTACATAACTGTATTTTGTTTCAATAGTATATAACTTGAAGAGATTTCCATGATAGTATATATAGTTGTCTTATTTACCTTAAAGTTAGCACAGTATTATAAGATACGGATGTGCCTTACTTATGTAATCATTCACTAATTGGAGGATATTAGAGTTGTTTCTAATATGTTTACTATTACATACAATGTTGCTATGAGCCTTCATGCACATACATCTCTGTAGACTTATTTTGGTAGGATAGATTCCTGGAAGTAGAATTGCCTCTTGGCAAAGCTCCAGTCATTTTTTTCTCAAGCCATTTTTTTTAGTTCCATTGCCATTTCTGTATTTGTTTGTTACACAATGTGTCTAACTCTGCTTATCTTCTGGTCATCTCTATAAGCAGTTCTCAATCCTGGCAGTCTGTTAGATGCACCTGAGAAACTTTTAAAGATTATGTATGCCCAGGTCATACCCAGACCCACTGAGTCAGAATCTTCAAGAGTGGGGCACAGGCTTTGGATTTTCAGAAAAATTTATGAAAATTCTTATATGCAGCAAGGAGTGAGAATCATTGATCCAAACATAAAATAAAACAGAGATCCAGAGCATTTTAAGATAATATAACCACTTTTATTATGGAAATAGTCAAATAGTCACTGACCTTTAATCACTCTTAAAACAGCTTGAGTAAATCAAATAGTCTAGGTGAAAATAAATTGGATGTTTAATAATCACATATCACTTTATCTTTTGAAGGCATTTTCATTTTTTTTTAAATAAAAAAGTCTCAGGGCACTTTCAATCCAAAACTGTGTACAATGTGGGCCAGGAATGATCTTATCCATTTTACAGTCCAGGAAGCTGATGGGGGCAAAGTGATGCTTCTTAATTTATTGTGCTTACGAAAAATCTGAGGATCTTCTTAAAATACAGATTCTGATTTAGTAGGCTTAGGGTGGGGCCTGAGATTTTATATTCCTAACAAGCACCTGGGTGGCACTTTGCCACTGTCTGAGGACCACAGAGATTAGTAAGTGCCTAGATAAAAGGTGGTGAGCACAACATCATAGGGAACCAAATTCCGTACAAGAAACTAGATGCCACTGAAATGATAAACACTTGGTATAACCAAGGAGTGAGAAGAGAAGGGAATACAGGATGGACAGAGGTGAAGAGGCCCTTGCTCTACATCATCTAAGCAAGGATTCCTTCACCCTCAGATCCCATGCCCTTAATAGGGGTACATCCTGGCTCGGCACCTGTAGTTCAGTGGTTAGGAAGCACTGGAACTGGTGGGTTCGAACCCAACTCGGGCCTGCTAAACAACAATGACAACAATAACAAAAAATAGCCAGGCGTTGTGCCTGGCCCCTGTAGACCCAGCTAATTGGGAGGATGAGGCAAGAGAATCACTTAAGTACAAGAGTTTGAGGTTGCTGTGAGTTGTGACGCCACAGCACTCTACTGTGGGCAACATAGTGAGACTCTGTCTCAAGAAAAAACAAAACAAAACCAAGGGTACATCGGTTGTCATACCATCTACAATTCTGAAGGTTTCCAAATATGGTTTCTTGCCTCTGACTATTTATAACCTTTCCTTCTGGGGAATCCTGATGGGAACCTTTGAGTGCTTATTCCAATGCCTTCCACGGCTTGGTTGCAGCCCAACGCTCCCTTGGGAAACCAGAGGCCCCAGCTGTGAACTTGACTTGTCTCTGCCCATCACCTACTCTTTTGGTACCATGGTCTTCCAAAGAACATTCTGCAGCCCAGCTCTGGCCTCCATGCCCATCGCACATGAAGGAGACACTGTAAGTCTTTTGGTGATGTCCACATATTGCCAATGACAAGGCTGTCCTCTTTGGGCAGTGCCAGTATTGGTTTTCTTCTTCAACCTTTAGGGATCTTGTCTTACATTAAATAAAAATACTACACTCAAATACATGCTTCTGTATTTGTTTTTTGTTATTTGTTTCTTTAACTTTTTTTTTTTTTTCTTGAGACAGAGCCTCAAGCTGTCACCCTGGATAGAGTGCTGTGGCATCACAGCTCACAGCAACCTCCAATTCCTGGGCTCAAGCGAGTCTCCTGCCTCCGCCTCCCAAGAAGCTGGGACCTCAGGCACCCGCCACAACGCC
>CAUYON010158918.1:0-37772 GCA_963573935.1 Arctocebus calabarensis | reverse complement strand
ATCCCTAATTATTAGAGAAATGCAAATCAAAACCACCCTGAGATACCGTCTAACTCCAGTGAGAATGGCCCACATCACAAAAATCTCAAAACTGCAGATGCTGGTGTGGATGTGCAGAGAAGGGAACACTTTTACACTGCTGGTGGGACTGCAAACTGATACAACCTTTTTGGAAGGAAGTATGGAGAACTCTCAAAGAACTCAAGCTAGACCTCCCATTTGATCCTGAAATCCCATTACTAGGCATGTTTAATCATCTTTAATGATGAAAGAATTAAAATGAATGCAAACAATTAACTATATTGCAAAGTCAAATTGTCAAAACTTCCACTGGTTCAGTAACCTATAAACCTGATAATTGTTTGTTACTATTATAGCATCTCAGATAGACCAATATTTTCTTTTTTCTCTTCTCATTTAAAAATTTTCTTAAATTTCAAAATAGTAATTAAGAGGGTGCAAGTATTTTTGTTGTATGGATACATACCTTACATAATGTTTAATGTAAGGCTTTTGGTATGCCCAGTAGGTAAGTTTATATCCCACACACCCCATCTTGGTTTCTCTTGTACTTTATATTGCTTTGTGCATGTGCGTGCCCATTTATTAGCTCCTACTTACTAATGAGAACATATGATGTTTGCTTGCCATTCCTGAGATGCTTCACTTATAATAATGGTCTCCATTTCCATCGAAGTTGCTGCAAATGAAGTAATTTGATTCCTTTTTATAGTTGAATAGTACTCCGTGGTATATACATACCATACTTTATGCAGTCATGAATTGATGGGCACTTTGATTGATTCCACAACAGTGCAATTCTGAATTGTGCTGCAATAGAAATCCAAATGCAAGTATCTTTTTTGATAAAATGACTTAATTTCCTTGGGGTAGATAGTTAGCAGTAGAATTGCTAAATCTATTAGTTAGGTCTATATTTATTTCTTTGAGGAATCTCCATAGTGTTTGCCACAGAAGTTATAATAATTTGCAGTCTAACTAACAGTCTAAAAGCATTCCTTTCTCTCTGTATTCATGGCAGCATCTTTTTTGTTGTTGTTGTTGTTTTCATAATGGCCATTCTCATGGGGATAAGCTGTAATGGCACTGTAATTTGAATTTTCATTTCCCTGATGATTACTGATGTTGAGAAATTTTTTCATATATTTTTTGGACATTTGCCTATTGTCTGTCAAAAAATTTCTGTTCATATCTTTTGCCCACTCTTTGGACAAAGTTGTTTGTTTTATCTTTGCTGATTAGCTAAAGTTATTTGTAGATTCTAGATATTAACCCTTTGTGAAATGTATAGTGTGAGATTATTTTCTCCCATTGTGTAGGTTATATATTCACTCCATTAATTATTTCTTTTCTGTGAAGAAGTTTGTAATTTAATTCAGTCCTATTTATTTATTTATCTTTGAGGACTCAGTCATCAATAAATTTTTTCCTAGGCCTATGTCTAGAATAGTTTTTCCTACACCTTCTTCTAGAATTTTTATGGCTTCATGCTTTGCATTTAAGTCTTTAATCCATCTAAAAATATTTTTTTGATATGATAAGACTTAAGTGTCCTATTTCACTCTTGTGGATGTGGAACTTTAATTTTAGTACCATTCATTGAATATGGCTTCCTTTACCCAGTGTATGCTGCTGTGTGCTTTCTTGAAGATGACCTGTTCATGGGTATATGGTTTTGTTTCTGTATTCTTTCCTCTGTTCAATTGGTCAATGGCTCAATGGTGTTTTCATTACTATATCTCCATAGTATTACTTGAAATCAGGTAATGTGATGCCTCCAGATTTATGCTTTTTGAGATTGCTTTGGTTGTTAAGATTCTATTTTGATTCCAATTCAATTTAGGATTATTGTTTCTAGCTCTTTGAAAGATGGCACTGGTATTTTTATGGGGATTGCGTTGAATCTTTAAATCACTTATGGAATTGTGTACCTTTTAGGAGTGTAGCTTCTACCAGTCCGTTAGCATGAAATGTTTTTGCCTTTGTGTATCATCTGCAATTTCTTTCATGACTGTTTCAGTTTTCCTTGTGGAGATCTTTCACCTCCTTGATTAACTGTCTTCCTAAGTGTTTTGTTTTCTTTATAGCTATTCTAAATTGTAATAGATCCTAGTTTAGACTCTCAGTTTAACTGTTATTAGTAAATAGAAATGCTACAGAATTACGTACATTGATTTTATAACCTGAGACTTTGCTGAATTTATATATTAATTCCATGAGTTTTTTGGTGGAATCTTTAGGGTTTTCTTGATGCAAGCTCATATCGTCAGCAAACTAAGACAGTTTGATCTCCTCTTTCCTGGCTTGGATGTCCTGTGCTTGATTGCTCTGGCTAAGACTTCTAGTACTGTGTTAACTAGAAGTAGTGACACTGTGTTGTGTGTTTTCGTAAACAAATTTTTCATTTCTGGAAGGTCTGTTGGGTTTATTTAGAAAGATATCTATCATTTTAGTACATTTCTCATTCATTCCTGAATTATTTTTCTGAAGGTTTTTCTTTTTGGCAGTATTTCATTTTCTCTTATTCTATCTCATTGAACTTCCTTACAATCTGCATTTGGAATTCTTTATCTGTCATTGCTATAGTTTCATTTTGGTTGGGATCCATTGCTAGAGAGCTTGTATATGCTTTTGAGGGTGTTCTTTCATTCTGATTTTTCATATTTATTAGTTCTTGTGAAGATTCCTCCTCATCTGGAGCAACTATCAAGATGGAAACTCTTTTTCCATTCACTTTTAAGTTTATGTCTGTACCATATGATGGGTAAGGCCCTTTAGTTCTGCTTATGGGCACTTCAATGGGGGTCTAGGTTCTGGATGCCTTAGTGTAGTGGTTTCCTCAGATGCTAGCTACTTGAACTCTGTAGCAATGGCAAGCTATGTGCATGGGCAGATTTCCCTGTCTCTTGTTGACAAGGGGACCTGGATTTCTTTGAAATCCTTTCTCTTTCCCCAGTCCTGTGGTATTCTTAACAGTATGAATTATACTAGAAACCCATTTTAATCTCTGTAAGAATAAGTGGTGCTTATGGTAAGAGTCAGTCATACCCTCCCTATATGATTTAGTCAGTAAATGCTGTAAAGGGCTGTGCAAGTTGTCCTCCCTGCCAGTAGGTGGTGTCAAAGGAAACAGCCAGCTGCAGTGATGATTTTTAGGACCTGTGACTCCCTAGTACATCAGGAGATGCACTTGGATGGCCCAGGATGTATTTGGGGGCCCTAGAGTACCTCCTTATTCTCCACCAGAGCAGAGGTGAGTGGAGCAGTACGGCTGTGTGGGGTTAGGATGAATGAGCCTAACTTCAAGCACCACAAAGAGCTGACTCAACAGGGGTCAAGTATCATCTCCTAGGAAGGGACTGAAGAGGCTCCACCAAGCTAGAAAGTCTGTTCATGGGGTCGGGACCATCTGGGATTCAGAGATTCATCTGTGTTAGAGACTGGGAGGGTGACCTGCCCAGTGCTCTGTGCCCAGTAGAGAAACCAGTTAGCAGGAGCCCAGCACCTGAGAAAGAGCACCCTTCAGGAGCTGAACTTTGGATATGTTGCATACTGCAGGAAGCTGATAAGTGTGGAACACTGGAGCCAGAAAGAAAAGCACTGCTTTTCTCTCTGGAGTCCCCTCGGCCCTTTTAATTGACAAGATTTAATGCCATTCCAGCAGGCAAAAGAGAAATATTTAAGAAATCTACCTCCATGTCTCATAGCAGATAAAGTAGACTTAGAACTGAGAAATAATCAATTGAAATCTTGCATAGGTGTTTTCCTAACCTAATCATTTATTTCCTTGCTATTCTTTAACATCAAAACAAGGAATTATTTCATTTCTGTTTAATAATGAAATTTATAAAATGTATTTTCCCTAGAGATTTCCTTATTTTTTCTTAATTATTTAGTATTTGATTTCTTGCGAAAAGCTAAACCATCTGATGTGCATCCGATGTGCATTGTCATGTGACATAAGAACAAAATCCAAGACAGTTTGACCTTCATATTTATTTGCATAGCCAGAGGCATTCCCATTAGGTTTATTTGCCTGCCTTGCTCCAGATTTTTACAAATATACAGTGCTCAGTAACTACTAATTGAATTGCTCTTTATTGGGTACAAAATATTTTCACATTGAAACAACATAATTATTTTCCCCAAATTCAGCTAAAGACACCATGACTTAATAACAAAGCCAATAAGTATCAGAGATAATGTTCAAACTAAAGTAGTGTATTTTAAAATTAGCACTTTATCTAAACTCATCATTGGCTCTTAAATTTATACTTCCACGTAAAAAAGAAACAAAAGACAAAATATTTGTAAAGTAAGGACTATTAGTAGTTATCAAATAAATTGCAATTTTCTCTTTGGAAGAAAAGCACTTGAGAATATGAAGGTTGTTCCAAGGTTCTGATCAACATTTTTCAATTTTGTTTTGGATACAAAGCAAGGAAATGAAAACAAAAGTTTTAACCATAGGTCCAGTCATTCATGAAGGAGATGACTCTGATTAATGTATTTCACTTCAGATTAAATTCAGTAGTTCAATTGAAAATTTGAATTCACAGAAAATGGTGTTACCACAACCTATTTTGGTTTATGTAGACTTATACTGAAATAGTTTTCCTTTTTCTGTATGTCTTTTTCAAATGAAATAACTGAGATTAGCCTGATGGATAACATTAGGAGGTGCAGTTTCATCTCATTGCTATGATCACTGAAGAGATAAATTAAGAAAAGGACATTAAAATGTTAGAGAAAGGTGTTTTTAGATTAATTTTCAACAATATGTTAAAGAAACATTTAGAAAGAAAGAGAGTTAAATTGCAGTTAAGCAATGAATGGATAACTTTTAAAAATCTTAGGATGATTTAAATGACAAAAGAACATAACTGTGAGTGTTGGTAATAATAATTAAAAGTGTGCTATATTTACTAAGCGTCAGCACGACTTCCATGTCCATCTTGTAGTAACTGACCTAATTCATCATCTCATTTTGATTTGACACATAGGTTATAACCTCTGTAAATTTTCCTTCGAAACAAAAGATGCACAGCCAGCTTTGCATAGTGATGTCATAGTTCACTATGTAGGTCTGTCTGCCTTATTCAATTAGCGTTTACCCCTGGACCTCAGATCATCATATGAGGCTATATTCCATCAGTGCTTCTGTCATCTCAGGTCAAGAGAGACTCTGTTGAAATTGGGAACAAGTTTTTAGAGTGTTTGAACTAATGAGGTACGGACTTTTAGCCCAGGACAATTGACCATCGTAATGTACCTGTCTGAGTGCCCTGAGCACATTTTAGTGAAACCCAGGGTAAATTGGATTCTTAATAGCACATTTAACAGAAGTCAATCAATAGAGGTTAACATAATTCTCAGTATGCAGTTTTAAATTGCACACAGTTTCAGAATGACCATTTCCATAACAGACTGACTGACATACCACACAATGGGCTTTTGGCCTTCCTAGCAGATGGGCCTCCTTTGGTTTTCATTCTGAATACAGCATTAATTGAAAATGCATTCAGTTCAGAATAGAATGGTGTTTTGTGGAAGAACTGGCTTATTGTTTGATTCAGACAAAGAACTCTTTATCTGGTGAGTGACTTGTCATCTTATGTAGATGTAAGCCATGTAAAGAATGACTTTTCATTAAAGCAAGTTTAGCATATTTGTAATTGTCTTTGGTCAGATGGGAAACTTTCTGGCTCAAAAAGTGGAATTATATACTGTGGTTTATGCAATCCACAAGTTGATTCTATGTGGGAAAGCAAAAATAATAAGAAAAGAATTTTGTTTTTTGTTTTCTGTTTTTTTTTTTTCCTCTTGCCTCCACAGGGTAACTGTGCCAAGCAGCAATTTTAGAACACATTGAGGAAAATCCACTTGTACAGGTGGCAGAATCACCAAGTTATCTGGGGACTGAATACATATACCTCCTCCTTCAGACCAGATTATAGTTTCAAATTCCTGAATTTGGCTCACCCAGGTTTAAAAATATCTGTATTTCTTTACCAGCTTTTGGCATTTTCCTATGAAACCTTATGTATGAGCCCTTATTAAACTCTCCAACGTGGCCTCAACAGCCCAATCCCTGAACCTACTACTTGCAAATAAACTTTATACTGTTCCCCATACTCCAAACTGTCTGGTATACATTGTTTCTATTTTGCCTCCTTTTCTCTGATGACAATATGATGTACTCCTACAGGCTGAGAATTTCTAAATTGAACAAATAAATTGGAGAACGTCTGACAGATGATGGTACAGCCTCGTGAACAAAACTATTTTTCTTAAGCTCATCCCTTACCATTAAAAATTCTTCAAAATTCTTAGTATTCCCTGTCCCAGTTGTGCTCCCTCGCCATTGGCAACATTGGAAAATGAGGGAAATTATTAAGAAATCCACTCACATTCAAACCAATCTGACAATTAGTGCTGTTCTACTCCCACCAAATAGCTCCACTAATGGCTGTGGGAGGTGGAGGGAACCCAAAAGAAGCGTCCTGAGACCTGTGCCTTCTGCACTATGGGCCGGTGAGGACCGTATTCAGTGTTGTTCTCTACCTTCCCAGGGACCTCAAGCACTTCCATGGTCTCAGGCAGCTCAACCAGGTACAAGTATAGCACTGGATACCTTGATCAGGCATTTTATGTAGACACAATTGTGAACATAAAGACACCAGAAGTCATGGGACAGGGTGAAAATAAAAAGATCATGAAGATAGTGGAGAAATAGGGCCTGTCCTGAGGGCCACCTCCATGAATTTGTCTTCGGAGTTTGAGTTCTGTGATTTCCATACTGCAACCAGAATGTTGCGCTCCTTACATAATGAACTTTGTGTTCTGTTTCCTTTCCGATATAATTTCAGTTCCATTTTTCTCCCTTCATTGATATTTAATGTCATGTTTTGGATTTATGTTGGGAAATACATTACAAGGTAGAAATCACACAGTATGAAATGGTTACATTCTCTCTGTGGCTCTCTATTCCTCAAGACTAAGCCACAGGTTAGATTGATGCCCTTTTTCCAGAAATAGTAAAAGCAGCAGCAGGAGACAAGTTCTAGACATTCTCCTCTGCACCATTTAATATTTACCTATAATGATATCTTCCCATTCTCATAGCATGATCATCCACTCAGTGCACCAACTCATTATCTCTAATCTATTTTTCTTACCCTTGCAATGCCTTAACATAGTTAAAGTATGCCTCTCTCCATCAAACTAATCCTCAAAGAAGTTTATCTTTGGAGTGAACGTCAGCATCTATCAATATGGTGGATACTGGAGAGAGTTGTAGTTAAAATTGTTTCTCAGGACTCTGGGTTATATATAAGGATTTGCTAATTCCTGCTCTGATGTGTTTTTGTTTTTATCTTCCATAAAGATTTTCAACTCCATGGTAAGAATATTTACTTCCTGCACTGATCCTCCAGAATATAATCAAAACACAATTCACTAATCTTCAGACGTAGCTATGAGGTCTGAGGTGGAACCCCAGAAATTACAATTCTAACAAGTTCCCAAGTTGATGATGTTGGTTCATCAGTTGATGAATAGTTTTAGAACATCTGCTGTAAAATGTAAGCAAAAAAGGGTTAAGAGCAAAGAATTTAATGATATTATCCTTGATATATGTGTAAATTCTAATAGTAACCATGGTAAGCTTTGTATAGCTTAGTAATTTACTAACATAAACCACAAATATTACTTTTAAATTTCATTACTAACTGAAATCATAAATTTTTCTGTGAAGTATTAGACCAGACTTAGACTTAAGAAGTCTTAGACTTAGACTTCTGTGAAGTGTTAGAAAATCACCAGGTTATTTCTTCACCTTGATCTTTAGGGTATTCTCTGTAAGGTGAATAATTTGACTTCATATCCCTGTGTTTTATTCAAATTTTCCAATGTAAGCTATCTTTTCATTATAAAGAATTGTGGTTGCATGAAAGGTTGTGAAATGACTTGGAAATGACGAACTTTTCTTTTTATCCCAGCTGTCAGGTATAATACTCTTAAGATAACACAGGTCCCTAGAAGGGAAAGGAAGACCGAAGGTAATTAGGCAATGGGTTACTCATTCTCGCCCCCAGCCCCACTCTGAAAGTGTACACCACATTTTTTTCTCATGTATCTCTCAAAAGGCAGTTATCTCTTTTATTATCAATTCAAGTCATTCTTGATGGCCTGCACAATTTTCATCCCAGTGTTTGTAACATGAGGCATCGCAAGTTGATCTTCAGAACTCCTGAGGTTTCTCCCGCCCTCAACTAAAAAAAAAAAAAGTAGCATTAGGGACTCCAAATACTTAAGTTTAACTTTTAGTGACAGTAATTACTTGCAAAAATTTCTATCAACCATAAAATGGATGAAAGAGAAATCTCATTCTGTTTCCTAATTACTAATACTAACATTTCTTTAAATATATCACTGATCAAATAATAGGCCAAGCTAGGATCATGCTAAAATTTTCAAAATAACCACACTACAAAATTCATATGATTATACTGGATGAATAGATAAAGTTTCTGCATATCAGGTAGTAAGGAACTACTATCATTTACTTTTGTGCAGGTGAGTGTTTAAAATATTCAACACTGATGTTACTCAATTTGTATTTAGGGAACATTTAAAAATAAACAGTTTATTCCAGAAACTTTGGTAAATATAAAAAACAGAGGGAGGAAAAATATAAATTATACATAAACTCTATGCTTAGAGATAAATATGTACTTTATCCAAGAATGTACAAGGGGTTAAGTTAAAGAGAATATATCACTGGAGAAAATAGCTGAGTTCTAGATTATTATCCCATTGGGAGACATGAGAAAAGAAATGTTTCCTTTGTGTCTCAAGAAGTGAGACAGCTTTGAAAGGACATGGTAGCAGTTGATATGTTTTCTAAAGTGAGAGCTCACAAAGACTGGTGTTTGAAACCTACCTGACAAGACTAAATACAAATGTTTCTGATAAGAGAAAATGTGAAGGATGGTGGGAACCCCTCTACTCTTTCATTGAATATGACAAGAATGCATAGGGTTTTGGGGCTCCCTGCGGCCCAAGTAGATACTGCAGGAAGGAACTGAGCTGGAGATACCTGGAAGGAATCTCAGCAATAGGAAGTTGGGGGATGTACCATTAGCACAGGAGTGGGGGGGGTGTAGTGCTGTGCCCAAAGACCCCCTGCTGAACATTTACAAAACACCAAACAATGCCCAGAAAGAGAATATTTTGAATATCCACTATCCCAGAGTATGCCAATGGCCAGTCATAAAAGCACCTGTAAACTTTCCTGTTCCTTACCTTCTTTCTTCCCCCCTCTCTTAGGAGGGTTTGAGAAGCCTTGGTGAGGAGCTGGGAGGAGAGGGGAAAGAGTATGTTGGGGATAGAGAGAGCTGAGCATTCTAACTCCCAGCAGAAGTCTCCAGACTCCACAGGGAAAGAGAAGTATGTTTAATTCTACATGCAGTTCAAGTTTTGATTACATAAATGGTCGTTTTAATTATTAAAATTAAATTGCAACTAATGGTAAGTATAGACATTTTTACTATCAGCATTATCAGAATGTCACTAGAAAAATCGTGGACTTTCCCTGGACTTTATTCAAGAAATGGGGGAAAACTAGCTTACCCAGAGGAAAGGGGCAGAGTTTCTTTCTTTTAATCCCTATAGAATCCTGTTTTTTTAGAATAATGATAAATATGTTCCATTTCAATATATGGTTGGACCAAAATAAATTGAACTAGTCTCCTAATTTATTTCTAATTCATCAACTTTTCTTGAAAATCCCTAAAACATAGACACTGTTTCCCTTCTCTTATTCTAAAGTTTTATCCTCAATAGTCATTCAATTCTTTCTTATTAAAAAGATTAAAAATCTTAATACAACATAGTGCCTGAAACATAAACATAGTAGGTAATAAAGGTATGCCTGAATAAATGAATGAACAAAAGTCCATTTCTTCCTGCACTCTCCTTACATGAAGAAAAAATACCAAAAGGAAAGAAAATTCTCAATTTTAAATAATTTAAAAATAATCACAGAGCTATTTTACATTTTAAAAACCCTTTAACTTATATATATAAAAAAATTCTGTTGTAGTTCTACTATTGCTGTTTTGGGAGATAACACAGGTAGAAGCTTTGTACGCTATAAGATAACTAAACTTAAAATAGGAATGGGAGTCAAACTGATAAAAGTCTAAGAACAGGCTAAGAGCACTAGTTCCTAAAGTAAATTGAATGAGGGTCATGGCCAGAGGGAGCCAGACAGTTGCCAAGAGAAAGCACAGTTTGAGCAAAGCAAGTACTTAAAATCTTGGGTTATTCAGAGTTACAGAGTTAATAGGCATAGATCGGAAAACAAGATGTGGAGATGAGAGGGAGTGCCCATCATCCTAGGAGTCTCATGAATAAACTCTCTCAGAGGACCCAGAATTATACTCTCATGATGGTGACTTTGTCCTTCTCAAGTGCTACTGTACAAGAATGCTTGTCTGAAACTCCAGCCTTTTATAAGGACACTAAGAATCTCCTTACCTTACATGGTGATTGTGTGTCATGGACAGTTGTCATTATGGATTGGTAAGATCTGTCTAAAAATAAGTTCATCAGTAGATAGCCAAAAGAGGAATGAAATAGAAGGAAAGGATAGTCTCCAAGTATGAAGGAGTAAGTATCAGGGTATTACTACCTGTGGTGAAGGTCAGAGGAGGGGAGATGACTAAACAGTTACCCTCCCAGGAGAGCTGAAGCTTTGTAAACCGAAGAGTCAGACTCATTGCCCTGGTTCAAGTGGTGATCGATTTCTAATTCCTAATGGATAACTATTGCTACAAAATCATGTATATTCGAAAAGAGCCGTGTATAAGCCTTTAAGGAATAGGAAGTATTGCATCCAAATTTGGATTATTTCCAATAGTATAACATTTTTTCCTTGGATTACCAAGAGGATTTTATGACACTGGCAGGCACATAGCTTTCTCCAGCATTCCAAGCGTCTTCCTGTCTTGCTTGTTCCCACATGTTAAATCATCAGTGCATGACTTAGAGTTTGACTTGCTTTCTCTTGTGCAAAGTAGTCAGAATGCGATGCTTTGTCATGAGTGACCTTTGACTTGAGCAACATTCACATCACTTTTACTTCATCATAAAAATTTGGTTGCCTCAGGAGTGAGAGAACTTACTGTTTCAGTAAAGCATTTACCACGCCAGTACTCAAAGCCATCTGAAATATTTGGCACAGTTGAACAATAAATGGCTTGACTCTAATAAGTTGGGAGAGAATAAGACAGTCCCATTGTGCCTAGCAACTGTTAAACATTATGTTCTTTCTTGGAATCTAACAATGTAATGTTTGTTTCATTCAGCACTCTTCATTGTTCCTTAAAGATAGATCTTAAGATAAATTATATAAGTAACTGAAAAAATATATATATGTATATATATTTACCCCATATACATGTATACAAATATAAATTTACATACATATATATTAAAAAAACAAATTAAAGGCACTTTTTAGATCTAATCATCTAGTCAACCCACAAGTTGATAACTGCATCTCAGAATAATAAAGTTTAATATAGTTATGTTGTGTGCACACAACAAAAACAAAAGAAGAGAACAAAACACTGACACAGGAGAAACAGAATAATAAATGGATAAGAGTTTAAGGCAGGTTTTGGATTCAAAAGAATCTCTGTCATACACAAATAAGACTTTAACTTCCTTAGTCTTTTTAGATGTGAAATGAAGAACATACTAGCAACTTCATTCCAGGGCTAGTGTGAGAATTATATAAAGTAAGACTTTCAAAATATTTATCAAAGAACTAACAATTAGTATAATAAATTATTAGCTTGTTAAGCTTATTAATTGTTAGCTTTAACAACTACCTAATTTGCATTATAACTATGCTTGGTTTTAGACTTTGAATGTATTAAATTAGGTGATATGTTAACAATTAAAAGATAGGATACTACTAAGATATTTACCCACCACATAATTGCTAAGTCGTGGAAGAAGCCCAAGTGCCCAACGATCCACAAATGGATTAATAAATTGTGGTACATGTATACCATGAAATACTATGCAGCCTTAAAGAAAGATGGAGACTTTACCTCTTTCATGTTTACATGGATGGATCTGGAACATATTCTTCTTAGCAAAGTATTTCAAGAATGGAAGAAAAAGTATCCAATGTACTCAGCCCTACTATGAAGCTAATCTATAACTTTCATATGAAGGCTAAAACCCATTTATAGCACAAGAAATGGGGAAAGGGGTAAGGGAGGGGACTGGAGGGGGGAGGATAGGTGGAGGGAGGGTGATTGGTGGGATCACACCTACAGTGCATCTTAGAAGGGTACTAGTGAAAATTACTAAATGCAGAATGTAAATGTCTTCATATAGTGATTAAAAGACTATGAAGGCTATGTTAAATAGTTCAATGACAATATTTCAGATTGTATATGAAGTCAGCACATTGTGACCCATGATTGTGCCAATGTACACAATTGTGATTTAATAAAAATAAATAAATAAAAAGATATTTACCCACCAGCAGTCTTTATTAGGTATATACATCAGTGTAAAGTATTTGCCTTTCTTCTTGACTTAGTTTATTAGATAGCAGATAGAGAATTTCCATGAGTTGGAACAATTCAGATAGAACTATGTCTATGGTATGCACAATTTATGCTACATAAGAAAAATGGCCTTGTACAAAAAGCATATTGTTTGCCCTGTGGCACACACATGTTAGTACGTGTGCATGAGTGTTTATGCCCGCACGTACATTCAAGCAATAAAGCCAAGGGAGGCGTGTACAGAATCATGCTTACGGTTAGAATTTGGTGAGTTGCTACAATCCTGGAACATGTTTGACAATTAGCAATAGCTTAAATGCCTAATAGCTTTAATAATGCAATATATAGCATTTACTTTGTTCCCTGTATTAAAAGAAAATACCAACAAGATTGGTAGGGACATGGTGATTAGCCAGGGGAAGTGAGAAAACAGAGTAGCTGCTCTACCCTGGACATCTCTTCTTTTGAGATTGTAAACAGTGTGGTGGGTTTTCCTGAATATTTTGCTTATAGAGTATAAGTTCATGACACTGGAAAGAGCCCATATCTGTGGTATTGCTTATGTGGCATAGCTAAATTGTCAAGCATTCTTCATTACCTTAAACAGCAAGTAATTCACAGACCAAAGTTTTCCCTACACCTACTATTATTATAAGACAAATGATAAAGCAGAGAGAGCTGCCCCTCACTTTTCCTCCCTAGAAGTCCAGAGTTTTCCTATCTACTTCTATCAGGGCTCCCTCTTCTAACCAGGAAGTCCTGATAACCAGATTGATAGGCACCAGAGGTATAATCAGGCTACATTTTACTGCTATGTAAGATTCCTGTGGCACAGTTGCAATAATCCATATTCTCCCTATGACTCTCTGACTTGTCTGTCCCCTTGCAGTAAGCACAAATTAGTGGGCTGTCATAGGGGTGAAAAACTATTTTCTTCTCTTTTGTACATCATGCAGCTGTTGAGCAAATGCACTCAAGAGGACCCCTTACAGCTCTCTCTCTCCCTCCACAGGCATTCTTGAAGAGAAGAGTTCTGAAATTGGGGACAAGAAAGAGTCTCCATTGGTATTTTGAACCCAAGCTACATTCTTGTCAATTTGCCAGAAAGTCTTGCCCTCAGACCAGATGAAGGAGAAGGTAGGGGGAAGTAGAGATGGGGTAAAGGAAGTGTGTAAATTGTTTCCTTAGTCATTATTGAAGCAATAATTTGTTTTCCATTTGACTTGTATTCTTTAATGAAGCAGTTTCCTTTATAAAATATCCTGGAGAAGAAAATGGATAAATAGTTGGATTAGAATAGTGTACCTTTTTCCTTTAACAAGGATGAGACAATCTAGAAAGTCCCCACAAATGTGGTGAGATAGATTAAAGTTGAATATGGCAATATTAGAGTGTAAGAGCTTGATGAAATATACATATACACATCTAATTCACATTAATCAGTAACTGTAATTAATTATAGAATACAAATAGAAATTAGGGAAAAAATAACACAACTGGATGGTTATTTTATGACCATCTACTGGATTTTAGATAATGCATTTAACTTATGACCATGATAAAGAGTTCAGAAATCCAAGATCCAATTCTGGGTATCATGTGAAAAATGTAGGCAATCTGGATATTCCCAAATATCCACTTTTTATTCATTGTTTTAACTGTATATGGGTATAACCATTGATTCACGAAGCTTTTCTTCAAAAACCATGATCTCTTATGTATTCATTTATTCATACTTCACCTTATTCCAAAAAGGATATGAGGCAACAGAACATCATGACTAACTATCTGAGAGAAAGTTACTGTCCTGAGATTAATTAATTTGCCTTTCTCTATTTTGAAAAAAAAAATGTATTTTAGAAGATCAGAGATTTAACAAAACTCTATCCGCTAAAATAGGGAAAAGAAATTCGGATTGTATATTAATCCTTTCACTTAAGCAGTTAATAATAATTTAATTAACCTGAATTCCTGCTGTGTAGATGCACGGCTTTCTAGTACCATTACTTACATTGATGTGATACTTGATATATTTTAACACTGAATATCTTGTTTGCTCCTTCAAACTTTGAGGAGGTCATTTGAAGAAAATTATCTGTCCTCCCTCTTTGTCTCTCCCGCCACCCACACACACACCCTTCAATATTAGCAAAATAAGCCTCGAAAACCTAGAGTAAATTGTGAAATCACAATCTCTTAGCTGGCAATCTAGCTTTCTTTCCATTGTCCTGTCCTGTATTCTCCCAGGTATGAAAAACTACCTTCACTCCACTCTCTTACATATGTGAGATCTATTGATTAAAAAAATATATATATATATACACACACACATATGTGTACATATGTGTTTCCTGTCATATTTGATCAACACTAGAAATGAGTTTACAATCATTGAATTAAAGACTATCTGAGAGGTAGTTTCTAAACTAGAAATTGGTTTAATTTTCTGCTATTTAAGCCCCTAGGTTGCTAGGGTGGTGCTGCCTTCTAAAAAGCTTCTCATAAATTTCACATGATCACTTCCCTTTTCAAGATCTCTCATTCCATTCCCATCAGACATGGTAAAATGAACTCATTTCCAGCAAGTAAAATAGTTTGTCATTTAGTTATTACAATGTTAGGTATTTTTTGAGTATCGCAGCCTTAAGCCCTTCCTGGAAGATAAGGATTTTTTTCAGATTGGCAACATGCAGTCATGAGAAAAAAAAAAAAAAAAGCAACTGACAGAATCTGTGAAGGAAAGAAACAATGCCTGAGTTTGCTTAAGGATGAGAAAGCATTTCTCAATCTCTCTTTATCTCTGAAAAACAGAAACATAAAACCCAATCAAAATTTTTCGATCACTGTTCTAAGCTAAACAATGGTTCAAAAGTGTCATTTGGGGAAAGAAATTTGACAACTAACAGTTAAAACAATTGATACATAAAGATAACATTTTTTGAGAATTCTAGAGAACATTTGATTGATAAAAGTTATGAGCCTTTGAGATAAAAAATATAGGAATAATCGTACAATAGAACAGCCACGTGAACTTGCCAAAGGCAGAAAATAAGACAGAATTAGCCATAGTAGGGTAATCACAAGTCACAGTTTTCCTGAATAGCCTTGGTTTAAACTTTAAATCTAGCATAATTAATAATTGTACCCTAGTCACTCTCAGAAGAATACTTGTTTGGATAAAATATTGTGTCTGTGGCCACCCTAGCCATTGAGGATAAAGCAGCCTTATCCCTATGCATTCCAAAAAGAAAAGGAACAGAAGTAGTATGTCAGAAAGCTGGGAACATGCCATTCTCTTTATGACAGTTCATTACAAAAAGGCAAATGCAGTGGCCTCGACCAATGTACGTTTATTTATAAAATTGAGCAAGAACCCACAAATCCATTTTGAATTACTTAGTGGAAATCAAGATCTTTCATCACAGAAATAAAAGAAAGCAGAGAAGGGGAGATAAAATTGGCAACATCCTCTGAAACTGAAGCTGAAAACCATGTTTCAGCAAAGGAAACACAGAATCCTCAACCAATGCCATGGCACATGAGAGCCTTTCCACATGCCAGACAAACCATTCTAGCAAGAATTCTAGTCCAAACTGGGATTGTGAGTATATTTGTATTTTCCCTACTTTAAGAGAAGACTAGCAGAATTTTTCTCATAAATTTAGGGATGCATAATCACATGTTGTTTTACATAAACATGCATTCCAATTTACATAAATTTGCATAACACTTTCCCCAAAAAACTATCTATGAATATGTAAAACAAATTAATCTGTGCTCTCTAATATAATTGTATTTAAAATATGAGATCCAGGGCTACCATAAGAGCTAGGCTTCCCAGAGATAGCAATGGTATCACTCCAAAACGCTTTACTAAAATTAGACAATAGTTATAGACTAGATAAAACTCAGATAGTTCCAGAAATTAATCAGAAACATTAAAAAAAGTGCTGATGAAATAATCCCAAATTGGAATAAGTAGATGGAATAGTTGACACAATTCATTAAGAATTAATATTAGGGAGCCTATCTGCCAAGGTTTTCCTAGCCTTGTTTGCTCTGGCTCTTCAAACACATTTGCTCTTGAATAGAAAGCTTTAAGGTCAAAAAGAAAGAATTTTCAAAAATTTATATTTTAATAAAAACACACAGGAAATTGTTGATATTATAGCTAAAAAGCAATGGCAATAAGTTTACTCTCTAATTGCCTATAAAATGCATTGGAATTGGTCATTTCCTCTTATTTTAGATGTAAACCCAGAAGGAAGGAAATAAATTAGTCTTTTCCTTCCTCTCTTTCATATATAAATTTACTTGGTAAATAATTATTTTGGGGCTCTAAGATAGTCTAAGTATTGTGGCTTATTGCATAAAGCATTTTTTGAAAGAGGATTTCCATAAATGAATATGAAAAACACAGCAAATACTTAACTAAGACCCTTTCCTGTCCCACACAGGTGTGGGTTTCCTAGCTACTTAGGATAGAACCATAGCTGGCAACTCTCAACTTCTTAACATTTAATGTGCAAAAGAGAGTTTCTGCAGAAAAAAAAAGAAAGGGGGGGTGAGGAAATGATAAAGCCAAAGATTGTAAACCACTCAAAAAGGAGCATAGATTAAAGTAATCTCATTAACACATAAATCGGATCACTCCACTTGCTTACTCAATAACTCCTAATAGCTTCCCATCACCCTGGGAATGGAATATAAACTTACAAAAACCTAAATGCAGACTCTATATGAGAGGGCTTTTAGCTTAAAATCTGGGCTCATTGCACTTTTCCTCTTACTTCACTCCCTTAACACAAACCTTCTTTCTTTTTTTTTTTTTTTTTTGCAGTTTTTGGCCAGCCTGGGTTTGAACCCACCGCCTCCAGCATATGGGGCCAGTGCCCTACTCTTTTCCTTTGAGCCACAGGTGCTGCCCACACAAGTTTTCTTTAAACAAGCCAAGCAGAGGTCTACCTCAGGGCCTTTCCTCTGTTTTTTAATGCTTCTGTGGATCTGAGGAGAAGGAGATTAGAACAGGTCAGGTTAAAACACCATAAAATTCTCTATTCTTTCAAGATCCAGCTATTTTTCTTGAGTGAAGCATCCTTAGGTTATTGCATGCCTTTGATTAATTTCCAGAATTCTAAAAAATTTTGTGTTATTACTTTTATAAAAGAAGAGTTTGGTGGAAATCCATATTTCACCATTCTGGAAATGCTTTTCCTGTTTATTCTTCCTTATAATTCATAATCTACTCATAACTTGATAAGTAATCAGTTGTTAATAATTAGATGCATGGGATTTCTGAAACAACAGCAGTAGATTTTTTGTACTACATCTAACATTAATTTATAAAATTTATTTTATCCAAGATAGATTAGGCAAAATTTTATTTATTCAACAACTGTGTATTGCCTTATATCATTCACTATCCTAGACGGTGGGGACATGGCATGAATGAGAAAATAACATTTGGGTGGGTGAGGTGGCTCACGCCTGTAATCCTAATGCTCTGAGAGGCTAAGGTGGATGGATTGCCTGAGTTCACAGGTTCGAGATCAGCTTGAGCCAGAGGGAAACCCTGTCTCCAAAAATTGCCAGGCATTGTGGTAAGAGAAGCTATTTGGGAAGCTGAGGCAAGAGAATTGCTTAAACCCAAGAGTTTGAGATTGCTGTGAGCTGTGACGCCACAGCACTCTACTAAGGATGACATGGTGCGACTCTGTCTCAAAACAAACAAACAAAAAGACATTTCCAAAAAATCCTAATGGAGTAAGGGAATGGACCAGGGGCCTACCTGAGGAAAGATAATTCCAGGCTGCCTGTAATACTCACACTTCAGAGTTTATTACAAAAATACATTGAAAGTAAAAAGTTAACAATATATCATGAAAATAGTACTCAAAAGAGAGCTAAAGTGGTTATACTACCATATTTTGGGCCCAAACTTTCCAGGAAAAGACCCCTTAAGAAAGTGGCTGGCTGTCGATCAGAAGAGACACATCTCAGGAGGGCTAATGCTCCTGCAGTCACCTTCTCTGTGAAGACTGCCTCTTCCCCTCTCTGAGGAACCCTTCTCTCTCTATACATGCGTGTGCGGGGGTAGGGACAGTCAGAGCCAAGATGGACCAATGTGTGGACACAGCGACAGGAGCTTCTGAGGCCATTCAGACTGAAGGCATCCAGGCAGGTCTGCATGTGGCTCCCCAACCCCTCCACACAGCCAGGACCTGGGCCTTTGCTGCCATCCTGCACAGCCTCAGCCCACTTTGCCAGCCCTGCCACGGCTCCCTCCTCTGATCCCGGGGCTTGGTAGAGGACGCTCTGGCCCACTCCCACCGGATCCCAGATCCTCTCAGACTGGAACTTTGTGTACTCACAGGGCCCAGGCAGTAGGGTTGGGTTTCCCACTTCTGAGCTGCACTACCCATATATAATGTACATCCTTATTTTTCCCTGAAAAGTTTGCATTATACACAGCAGAAAAGTATGCCTTATACACAGAAAAATATAGTAATATCAAGTCAAATAGACTTTAAGTAAAAAATGTTACCAGAGATAAGGAAGGATAGTTAATAATGATAAAGGGTCAGTCTATCAGGAAGACTTAATAACTTCAAAAATATTTGCAGAGCTCTAAAATATGCAAAGCAAAACTGAAGGAAGAAAGAGACAATTTAACAGAGATAGCTGGACATTGATTATCCCACCTTTAATAATGGATATAAGCATTTGGAGAAAATACACAGGGAAATAAATCTTGAACAACAGTATAAACAAACTATGCCTGACAAATACCTAGTATAGTATGAACATTTCCCCCAACAGCAGGAGAGTACATATTTTTTGAAGTGTACATGAAACATTCTCTAGAATAGAGCATATACTAGGCCTAAAAACAAAACTCAAGCAATTTAAAAGGATTAGAATCATACCATTTACAAAAACAAAAGGAAATGAAGAACTACCATTTGAAAAAAAAGGTAAATTTTTTTGTCTTAGAGTATTTGTTATAATATTTATCACTGGGGAGGTGCCTGTGGCTCAAAGGAGTAGGAGTAGTAGCGCCACCCCATATGCCGGAGGTGGCAGGTTCAAACCCAGCCCCGGCCTAAAAAAGTATCTTCAAACCTTAGAAAGTTTAAAAAAACTAAAAGAATGATATAATATTTATCATTAATGTTAAGATGCAACGGACTTACTAGCTTTAAATGAATTAATAAACATTTAAAATTATTCTCAGTTTTAATTTTTATAAATATTGAGTGGTATGATTAAATAAATAAAAGCTCTTTGGGAGTTTTTAGTAATTGTTTTTGTTTTTGCTTCGTTTTTAATAATTTTTAAAAGTGTTTTCTTAAAAAGTGTCTAAGAAGCACTGATTTAGACTAGTAATTTGCAAGATATGTTTGGGAGTCTCCAATGATCACTATACCACCACACAAAAACAACTGATTGCAATAAGTCCTTTGGGGGTAAGACAGAAAGGTAGTGGGAGAAAGCAGCTTAATCATTTTCTACATTTCACATTGCTCTGAGGTGCACATTTTCACATTGCCTAGAAGTAAGCCACACATTATGTTTAAGTAACTTGAAGGACTATATTGTGATTGGAGCATTGTGATTGGGAAAGGGGAAATAAGGAGAGATCTGTTGAAACATATGACATAATCAATCATCTCCAATACAGGAGCATAAGAAATGCACACAGAAGTTATCAACAACAACAAAAAAAGATCCTATTCGGAGAGGGATCATTTGATTGTCCTCTGGAAGTCAAACTCATTACAGCATTTCCTTTTAAAATGCAGAACAAAATCCAGAGAAATGTTATTAACAATTCTTAACTATTTCGAAATATGTGCCATCTCACGGAATTTACAGATATTATTCATTTCCTTAAAAATGAAAATTTTTAGGCTGTAGAGTTTTCTTCAGTCTAGGCAAGTGAACAGAATTTATGAATGTGCAGTTCTACACCCAGAAAGCAATCACCACGAGTTAGAAAGGAAAAAAATATCCACTTCAAATAAAGCAACGTGACTCCTCCACTACCACCTCCAACTCTTTGGGTTTAGAAAGACCTAACCCCCACCATTTTCTAATCTTCAGCAGGGATTTCATACCTAACAGCTGCTATTTAGGTAGCCCCTTATGCTATGAAATTTAAACCTTCATTTTATCTCCTTTCCCTACAGCAAAAATTGCAATATCTCACACCCAAGCTCCAGCTGTCAGATTCACACACCATTTCTATTTCAATGGCTAGAATAATCCCTTGCTCCCTTGTTTTCATTGAACAAGAATGTGCCAGCTTTAGAAAAAAAAAAAAAAAAGAACAGGGAAAAGGCATTTGTCTAAACCAAATACTCAAAGAAAAGAGAAGAAAACAGCTTGAAGAAATGTGATGCTTTGTTACAAGCATTTTGCATTTGAAGCACAGCTTTTCTTTTCTTTTTTTTTTAAAAGAACATATATACATTCAGAAAAGTATAAATATAGGTAGATGGACGTGAGACTTTGCAGACTTTTCTTTTTCCAATGCACTATATAAATCAGGGAAGATATACACACATACCAACGCCAAGAAACTAGACAATGTGACCATATCTATGGCAACCATTCTTAAGTTGAATTTTATTTTCTTAAATGAGAAAGAAAAATGTTTCTAAGTTCTTGGTCTTCCTCATCCATGGCATGGTAGTTATTGCCTAATATTTACAGAGTTAGAAATCCAAATTCCAAAGCAGTCTTAGAAGCAGGGTACCCCTAGTGATAGTTAAAATAAGCAATCCCTGAAGGCCGCATTTGTAAATTGACACACAGATGCAATTTCAGCTGTCTCTAGTCTGAATGGGAAAAGTCAGATGATCTCTGCTGGGAGAACAACACACTTAAACAGTTTGATGTCTGATTCTGCGTGAAGAAATACATGGGGGAAAAAAGTCTGTAAAAATCCCTCAGTGCTTCCCAAGATCTGTGGCACTGGCCATAACCACCTAAAATGAAAAATGTCCCTTGGGTGGTAAAGGACGGAGAAATGAAGGAAAAAGTTAACAATTGTCAGTCTTAAAAACTACTAGATCCCCTGTAACATTGTAAGCTTTTGCAAGAGTCTAATTACAAAGAACATAAAAATTAGTTAGGCTTATCTATTAAATTCTTCCCTCAGGATGTTGACCAACATCCCTTTTCACTTCCTAACATGTTGATTCTATCACCCACTGACTATGGAACCATTATGAAGGTCTGGTCTCCCTGGCTGAAATGTTTCTCCTCCTTAGTCCACAGAACGGCTCTTCCTTTTCTCTTCCTACCATTCCTTAGCTTCTTATAACTTTACTTAGACATATTAAATCTTCCATAATTTGGGTCAGTTTTAGCTAATCCAAACTCGTCTCTTTAAAGTCTTAATAAAAAACCAAGAGTGTGTTCTTCCCGTTTCTCCACATACCACTCTCTAACTACCCTCCCAACAAACCAAGCTGAAGGGCAGCCGTGAGTGTTAGGATAGCACCACCTTTTTTTGTGCTAGGTGCTGTTGCCCCTCCATCAAGCCAAATCGTACCCAGCTGCCAAGTTTCCCACAAGGTCCATGAAGCGTGTCCTGACATTATCAACCCTCATTTATTTCCCTGACATCGGGGAGGTTACGTTACTAAATTATAGAAAAGAACAATGAGTGTCAATAGTAAGGAACTATTTTCTAAATATAATAACTTAGATATTCGATTAAGACCTGAAAGAGTCTGAAATCATTCAGAAAGGAATTATCACAATTACTCTTGAAAATGAAGTGGTAACAATCACAAGAACCAATGTATCTAGAGGATAATGCAATAATCTGTCTTTGTAAATACATATGACATTCTTTCTCCTTTCCCAAAAAAGAGAGAAAAAGTTATCTTCCTATACATAAATGATTATGAATTAGAAATATTTACAAAAACAATGAGGTCAGGAACTGTACCAGGCCTTGTAATTTTTTTGCTTTAAAATGGAACCTTCATTAGAGCACAGATACAATCTTTATTTTTAAAACTTAAAACTTTAGGCTAAATGAAAAACAGCTCATGTTTTTGCTTTAAGGTAGTTTGCCAACTTTAGAAAAATATCTTCAATTCTTTAAACAGATGGCAAGGCCACCTTTTAAAAATATTAAGCATGCTAAAATAGATACAAACTGATAGTTCTACTCCTGATAAACGCTGCTGTGGACAGCCGAATGCCTCCCATTCTGTTTGAGTAATAAATCAGTTTCCTGACTTGAGTTAGTAATGAGATTTTTAATCATGTGGATTGAACATATCCTCCAGTTAATAAAAAAAGTATCACCTCCTTTTTATCTTTAATAAAAGATTTGTACACTGCTCAAATGATTGGTATTACATTTTTAAAGAACCTAAGATTGATGTTTTTCAATTCTCCTTTCCTTTTTTTCTGGGCTTTTATAATTCAAAGGTAATATGCCGTGTAATTAATAATTCATAAGGTAATTTTAAGGCTTTTATTCAGAAACCTCTTTCCTATTGACTTTAGAATGTGTCATAAAAATGCAGGTATTCATATCTTGGCAATTCCTAGCTCTGTATGGATGAGGTCCTTGAATTTAAACAACTCAAGATTGGTGCTTCAAAAATCGGGAGACAGAATTTTGAACTTTAAGATACAGAAAAGACAAATATCTTTTTAAGGTGCTATTTACACCATTATATTTCTCTCAACTGACAATTTAACCACAGACAGATTTGTCTTGTTATTCAGGTAATTGTTAGGATTTTTTTATTTTTTTATTTTTTTTAATGTGTGACAATTATTTTGAGGAATAAATCTGAAGCAAGCTATCCAACTTGAAAACATTTTTTTAAATGACTGCTCTAAATGTGTATTTAGGCATCTGGAATCCCTAAAAGATTCAAAGACATTTTTACCTGAAGGTAAAGTGTTGTTTTTCTCTTTATTTTTCAGACACAGTAAAGTGGTATGTATGAGGAAGAGAACACCGGAAAATAATCTGCATTTTTCCTCTTGTAGATATTTTCCTGCATAGTGTTATGGAAATCTGTTTGATCAGAGAATATAAGGGTATCACTAATCAAGATTATTTCAGAAGTGATCCTTACAAGGACACAACAAAGAAACTTCTGGCATTTACTGGCCAGTAAATTCCACTCTATTCTCATAAAACTGTCAGGCATCAAATATATATAATTATGCATGGTAAAGTGCACGGTAAACATAAAGGCCCTCAGAATATGAGGAGTATCATCATCTACCTGATACCTCACATTTGTCTCCTGGAAATCTGATTGAGTGCAGATGGAAAAATATAAACATATCCCCACCCATTGAAGAGCAACTCCAACTACACCAGGATGCTGAATAAGCAGTGACTCTCTTGCTTAAAACATAAATCTTGGCAACAAATACAGAACTTATTACTATCTCCCCACCACTTTGTGAGTAAGATCAATACTGGATTTACCACTGTATTCCTTGAGCAGTTCACAAGACCTGGAATTTATAATAAGGTTGAGCAAGCATTTAAAAAAAAAAAAATCTGTGATACAAAGAGCAATAGCTGACCTGCTCTGGCACTTGGAGTCTCTATTTCTCTAATCCTTCATCTATTAAACAGCCACATAATACAGATGTTGTGAAAGTAGTTTAGATAAGACCAATAAATCTGAGTCATTCTCCTACTATTACAAAATATGGCTTGTAATCCGTTTCTTTCCTTGGATATAAAAAAATCTTGGAACCATCATAAGTCAAAATTTATATGCAAAGAGAAAGCTATGGTGCTTAAAGAGTCTTTTTCTGCCCAAGAAACAAAAATCTAAGTCCATCATGCTTAGACCAAGGATCTACTAACAAGCTCAATCTGAGCCTTTCCTGTTAAATTAAGAGGTACAGACTAACATCCAGCTAAAAGAAGCACTATGTTTTACTTTTGATTCAGATTTAGTACAACAGGACAAACAAATAAAAAATTTGCTAGAGAAAAACATAGAGTACGAAAAATATTCATTATTCAGAAAACTTTCAGCTACACCTCTTGATAAGTTACTCATTTTATTCATTCATTCATTCCAGCCTGGACATACACCATACACTGTGGTAATAGTTTCTTTACAAAGCAAGACAAAAATTCCTATTCTCAAGACACACACCAGTGAGACACACAAGTAAAGAAATATGGGCTTGGTGCCTATAGCTCAAGTGGCTAAGGCGCCAGCCACATACACCAGATCTGGCAGGTTCAAATCCAGCCCAGGCCTGCCAAACAAAAATGATAACTACAACCAAAAAATAGTCAGGCATTATGGCACGCACCTGTAGTCCCAGCTACTTGGGAGGCTGAGGCAAGAGAATCGCTTAAGCCAGGAGTTGGAGGTTGCTGTGAGCTGTGATGCCACAGCACTCTACTCAGGGCGACAGCTTGAGGCTCTGTCTTAAAAATAAAAATAAAAGTAAAGAAATATATATCTTTACACATATATTACAAGTGTATGATAATATAAAGACACAAAGAAAAGGTCTCACTTCTATGGGAAATGATTCAGGGGGTGTGGAATGTTTAGAAAATTTTATAGTGAAGTGAGTGTTGAAAGAATAGGCTTTCATTAGGTGGATGGGAGTATGAAGAAGGGCGTTCTAGGTCAAAAGTGATGCAGGAGCAATGGTGTCAAATTTAAATTCATGATTGAGCAACAAATTGGAGGGTGTTAGAAAGTTGGAGAAGGTTCATACTGTAAAAGGAAGTGATGAAGAGACCACCAGCTCATGAATTAATTAAACTCCTCTATGAAACATGGATTATGTCCAGTTGACAGTTTTGATCATTAAATGGTTATAAACAGGGGGATTATGTGTTGGTGTTTCATTTTTAAAAAGATCACACTGGAAACAGCATGGAAAGAAGCCTAAAGGGTAAAATGTAGAGATTCTGAAAATAACTAGAAGACCAGAAATAGTCAAGGTGATGGATAACAAGGCTGACCAAAAGCAGAAACCATAGAGATGAATATACTAGATATTAAGAAGGTAGCACCTGGCCAGGCATGGCGGCTTACACCTGCAGTCCTAGCACTCTGGGAGACCAATGCAGGTGGCAATTTTGATCATTAAAGGGTTATAAACAGGGGGATTAAGATTAAGATTCATAATCTGTTTCATGTACTCAATATTTAATCTATTAAATATATTAAAATGGTGGCTCACACCTGTAATCCTAGCACTCTGAGAGGCCAATGCTGATGCATTGCTTGAGCTCAGGAGTTCAAGATCAGCCTGAGCAAGAATTAAGACTCCATGTCTGCTAAAGAGTAGAAAAACTACTTTTGAGTGTGCTGGTGCACACCTGTAGTCCCAGCTACTCAGTAGGCTGAGGCAAGACAATTCCTTGAGCCCAAGAGTTTCCCAAGAGTTTAAATTTGCTGTAAGCAACAATGATGCATGGCACTCTCCCCAAGGCAGCAACAGAATGAGACCCTGTCTAAAAGAAAAAAAAAAAAATTGATAGTAGCAGAAGCCTTTGGGAACTGACTGAATTTGTGGAAGGAAGGAGAATTTGTTTTAGGACGAACTGCAATTTCTTCCATGGTGACTATTACAGAAAGTGATGCTGTTCAAGGAAATGAAAATGTAGGAAAGGCACAGGTTTGAACTGAAAGGTAATTTTATTTATTTCACATGTAGCACTTGATTTCCTAAGGCTATAGGTATAAAATTCCAAGAGACAATTTTAACATATAAGTCTGAAGCCCAGGGGAAAGGGCCAATCTGAATTCCTATAAGGAACAGTTAACGCCTTGCCTGAATGCCATCACCTAAGAGGAATATTTCTCTAGATCAGAATCACCTAAATTTACACTACAAGTACATATTTTCTAGGTCCTTTCCCAAATTTACTTGATTAGAATCTTGCATTTGAGCCTAAGAATCTACATTTCAACAAAAATTTCCAGGTATTCTCTTGCTTACCAATACCAGGTATTCTTATTAACCAAAAGTTAACAACAGGGTTTTTTAAAATCTCTTGTTCTTTGCTGAATCTGCCATTTTTTGAAGAATACCTGGCCGACCATGGGGTCTCATCAATATTTACCCAACGAATGAATGAAAGAAAGAAAACAGTAAAGAGCTAAGAACATTTCAAATACTTTGTATCTCTTACTTATTCCTTAAATAAACAATCTCTCACTCTTCTTGTATTCCAGAAATATATTCCTAAAGTCTTATTTAATTCCATGTACTGTTCTCATTACAAAACTAAGTATATTTTCCTTTTTTCCCAACATTTATTGTGCATTGCTAAGGAAAATGTCGAAACCTCTTCCATGGAGTTGTTTCAAATTATATATACAATTTTTACTTTTTTAATAGATTAAATATTGGGGACATGAAACAGATTATGAATCTTAAAATTTCCTTTTAAGGCTTTAGTTTTCACTAGCAGAGCTTTTTCTTGTCTGTGTCTTTGTACTCATTCTTCATCCCCTTTCCCCTGTATTAAAAAAAAAAAATCACCTACAATATTTCTTGAAACTTCAGTTACTAACCTCATCGGCCCCAACTATAGTCTCCACCAACTCCATTTTTTCCCTCCTTAGAACATACCTTTTTATCTCTTTCCTTTTCTCTGGCTGATATTTTTTTCTTCTCATTTCAAATGCCCACCTGCTTTCTCTGCTCTTGAACTTAAATGGGTTGTTAGCAAGCAAAAAGATGAGAGACATTTTTAGCTGCTGGAGAGGAGTTCTGAAGTAGTGTGGATTGTCTGGCTTCAGTCTACAGGTCGCCTCAGACCAGTAGGGAGAGAAATTAGACCCTCATTCCGTGTATGGAGGCATTTCTGTCTAAAAGGCTACATCCCAGTGATAGCTCGGCACTGATCGGGGACATGCTGAAACCTCTCAACATCCCCATCTCAGATTTGACAGACACAAAGAGAAAACTGGCTTTTGAAAGATAACTTAACCTTCTTGAAAATAAATCAAACTCAAAATCCTCCCAGACACCAGGTAACTCATTTTCCACCTTCATGCTGACCAGGCTGTTTGACCCTGCTTATTTGGTGGGAGTCCTTGGGGCATCTTCCCTGATTGAATCCAGCTGCAGTCTAATGGCCAGCTGTCCTGTTAGCCTCTGATCAGGACCTTCCAAAGGTCTCGTCAGAAACTCCTGGTGAGTGGTGTATGGTATCAGAGACCTCAGCGTGCTCCAATTTGTCATGGTACTGATTAAGTGGATACATAACAGATGGTGTCTTGTTTTAGATGGAGATGAGTAGGTGAGAAATTGTCTGGCTATGTTGAATTTTTTTAATTAAAAAAAAAGAATGGGAAAAATAATCTGCAGCTGGTATGTCATTTTTACCACATAAGAACAGTTTTCTTTCATTCAGTCATAAAAGTCAAGAGGAGGAAACAAAAACTCTCAATTTGGGGCCAAACTAAGAAAGTCATTTCCTCTGTCGTATGAATATGGTTATTGAATAAGTATAGCAAATGATTTCTTTAAAAAGTCAGAAATAGCCTTTATCCTCCCCCTTCCCCCATAAAAGGACAGCATCAGAATAAGCGTATTCTTTGCACAATTGTTCTCAAATGTTGCTGCTGCTCCCGGACCAGCATCATCATCATCGCTTACGGACACAAATTCTAGGGCTCCACATCAAATTACTGAATTTAAAACTCTGGGGTGGGATGGGCGTAGGTTTCAGAAACATATATTTTAACAAGCTCTCTAAGTGTTCTGATTAAAATTTGAGAACCACTGTTTTAGAATATCGAAAACTCACTGTACTGGTAGGAAGTCGGTTATTTTTTAAAAGACTTCCAACATTAATCCCATGTCAGTAATTTTTTTAACACTTATCAAATGCTTATACAGCATGAAGAAACTGAAGCCCTGAGAGTTAAGTGACTAACATGAGTTCACACAGCTAATAAGTAGCAGAGTTGGGATTTGAACCCAGAAGTCTGGCTCCAGAGTGCACACCTGCTAGCATGCCTTCGGCTGCTTCATTTCCCCACGTGCTGCTCAGGAAACCAGCTTCAGCACAGAGCTAGAGGCTGAGTGTATGGTTGGTATACCACTGTTCTGCATCACCCTCTCACACGTGGCAACACCTCCCTCTCAACACTCCATATCCCTTTTCCTTCAAACTCTTAACTCTTTTTTTTCTACGAAACTCTTTTACTTTCTGACTTTTCATCTATGTATATTAAGTTACTTATTTGTTGTTTCCTTCTCCTTTATTAGAATGTAAATTCCATGAAAGATATTTTTAAAATTTGCTATAGAAATTTTCAAACTTATAAAAGTAGAGAATTAGTGTAATTAACCTAATTCATCAGTTACCACTTTGAACACACACATGGCCCATCTGGTTTCATCTCTACTCCCGCCCAGTCCCTATCCCCTGGATTATTCTGAAGGTAATTCTGGACATTGTATTATTTCTTCTGTAAACATTTCACACTATACACTTAAGAGACAAGAGCTCTTAAAAACATAACTTTCATAAAATAGATTTAAAAAATTCACAACAATTTCTTAAAATCTTCAGTTCCCAAGCAATATTTTGACATTTCTGATTTTCTTAAATGTTGATTTTAATAATGTGCCTGCACCAAGATTCAGACAAAGTCCATACACTGTGATTAGCTGGCAGTTTATGAACTTTATTTGAGTGGCATTTGGTCTATAGGTTTTTCCATCATCGTGTCTTTCCTGGTTTTTTTTCCTTGAAGTATTTTGTTATTATTGTTGATAAAATCTGGTAATTTTGTCCTGTTATGCACAAGTTAAAAAATGTTTTCTATGCAGAGGCAGATAGTAAGCATTTTATGCTTTGTGAACTATGATCTCGGTTTTAACTGCTCAACTTTGCTGATCAAGCATGAAAGCTGTACAAACAATGTGTAAACAAATGAGTGGGATAGTGTTCCTATAAAATAGTGTTGAAAAAATAGATGAGAAGCCTAATGTGGCTTATAAGCCTTAATTTGCTAACCCTTACTGTGGAATTCCACAGTCGGATTTAACTAATTGCCCACCCATGGAATCCTTTATCAGGTCTTCTATTTTGTACTTTCTAAACTGGCAGTTAGATGAGGCTTGATAAAATGCAGGCTGGAGTGTGCTTTTTTGATTGCTTATTTTTATTTTTTGAGACAACTTCATACATGTGCATGCATATATACTATATGTGTGTATACATGTATTTTATAGATGTAGATATAGTTATAGCTATAGCTATAGATGTAGATATATATTAGGAAATATTTCAAAAACCAAAACAGAACCAAAAATAAAACACCACAAAAAGTGCACATTCATCACCCTATATTTTTATCATCTTTTTGAGAAATTATTATTCCTTAGTGATCATAACCCAGATCCATGCCTGGGTTATCCCCTGATATCAGGGACTTCAAACTAATAATTTAATTTTATCACTACTTCACTTGTTAGATACAACACTATTACAAAGAGAACATTTCTTCCAACATCTCTTGTATCCCCCTGAAATATCAGTCCATATAGAAAAGACAAAATAAATGCTTGATGATTTAGCTTTCAAAATAGTGAGTGTGTATTGTAGCACCCTTCCAGTTTTAATATAAACTTACAAGAGGAACATACTTGAAGTTTTTCAGTTATAGTTGGTGTTATCCGTGATGATGCACAAATTTTTCCATCTTTAGTCAGTGGAAGTTTTTCAAATTGGCTGATTCTTTTTGACATAGTCCTACTAGTCTTTGAAAGCAATCCTGTTTTCATTATGGCAAGATGTTCCAGATTCTTCTCATAAATTCCCTACCTTGAACTCTGAATTACCCATTTCTGCAATGAGTCCTGGTTACTTTTAATGGGAAAAGGCATTTAGTGAGTATAAGCACTAGTGCGACTAGATTTGTCTTCGTCTCCAGGCCTTTTCAGTGGATAGAGCTCAGAACTATTTTCTTAAGAAGCATACATTATGAGTTCATATAGAAGCTTTAAACAAATTTTAACTTAACCTTATCAACCTACAATGTATCTCCTCTCAATGCCAAAAATCTGGGTCCTCAAAGACACGGACATAATTACTCATTGGATTTTTCTTTACAATATGTAACTAATAGACTCATAAGAATAACACTAACACTGCTACAAAAATGCTGTTTCTAAAAATAGTGTAATATTATTTTCATATTCTTTTCATCCTTAGGGATTTACCCTACTAGGAATATACAACCAAATTGCTGACTTTTCAAATCACCAAAAGAATTTCCTCTCTGTTTCATTATTCTTTTTCTGTGTTATCTAGTATAGTAGTAATTAGGCAATTATGGCTACTAAAAGTATAATTTAAACTGATTAAATCAATTTAAAATTTACTAGCTATATTTCAATCATTTAACAACCATATGTGGCTAGAGGTTATTGTGTGGTAAACAGTGCAATGTAATACATATTTTTTCTTTTTTTTTTTTTTTTTAGAGACTCACTATATTGATCTTGGTGGAGTGCCATGGCATCACAGCTCACAGTAACCTCCAGCTATTGGGCTTAAGTGATTCTCTTGACTCAGCCTCCCAAGTAGCTGGGACTACAGGCACCCACCACAACACCCGGCTATTTTTTGGTCACAGTTGTCCTTATTGTTTACCCAGACCTGAGCCAGGCTCAAACCAGACTGGAACCTGCCAGCTTCAGTGCACATGGCCTGTGCCCTACTCACTGAGCTACAGATGCCAAGCCAATGTAATACATTTTCATTATCACAAAGTTCTACTTGATAGCACTAATTTCTAGGTAGTATCAACCTCATTTTTTTCTTTTAATTTTTACAAATTCCTTCCTGTGCATTGCATTTTATTTTATTAGGTTCTTACTTACATAATTCTAAAGAAAATCAATAAACAAGCTACTCTTAGGAAAGTACAGTCTCTATTTCTGTCCTGTTACCCTGTTCTCTCCCTCCCCCATAGATAACCTTTTAAAATTTGCATGGTTTATCTTTCTATTGGTGTTATTCTTAATGTAAAGAAAAAATATGTACTATCTCTTATATCCTTACATAAATGGTATCATACTACTTATTATTTAATGAATTATGATGTTATTTGCAAAGAAAAGCTTGCAATATTATATAACCACAAATCCTTTCAAAATAAATCAATGCTGGATTGGCACAGTACTCTTAAAAAAAATGCACCTGGAAAAGTGGAGAAATCAGAGAGACTCTGAGTCTCAGGGAAACTTAAAGTTACGGGCTTATTAATAGAGTAACTTAAAGCTCAAGTTCATGATCAAAAGTAAATTCTAAATATCCTAAGTGGTGAGTGAAGGGCGCCATGTGTGTTGGAATATAAGAACGACCAGTTCAGCCCAAAAAGATGCCAGAGAGTGGGACTAACTCCCTCTACAATAAGAAATTTTCAAACCCATCCTGTTGATTGCCAGTAAATGCAATCTTTTTGAAAGGGTGGAACATGTTCATATTTCCTTAGTTTTTGTCAACAACTTAACAGCTGTGTTCCAAATGGACTGAAGTTGAGCCAAAATATTGTCTGGCAGCCCTGAAAACAGAATCTGACAATAATTGATTTTCAGAGCATTCACAGTATGAATCCTAACATTCCACAGTCTGGGGACATTGGGAGACAAAGGGGAGGCTTACATAAATCTTTATTTTCCTAATTCTGTAGATAATACATGATCGAAGTAAATCAGAATAAGAGATTTGCCCTCATCATTGTGCTCTATTTCTTTAGATGGCATATACTGTCTATGAGGTAAGTAAAAAAATAAGAATACATTTTTCTGCCTGGATGCCTTCTACTGATCTGTAATTGAAGGGATTTGATGCTTATGATGCCACTTTGTTTAGGGATGACCCAAGACATTATTCCTATAAGTATGATTTCCCTCATTTGAACATAAGAAAAACATCAAGAATTACATCCAAAGCCAAGGAAGATATATGAAATGAAACTCTCACAAGTTCTTGGAAATCTGTGATTCTTACCAGGAGAAATAAATGTAAAGAACCAAGCATATCTCCTTTAGGATTGCTCTCCTAAGCTCGTGAAAGGCATCACAGAAGTGAAAGTATTCCACGACGTTGTTTATTTAGCAATTTTGCGTAAAGGAAAGAGGAAATGCAGCTAAGACCAACCTTGGAACATCCCCCTAAAATATCTGGATTCACACTTTCTGTCCTAAATTTTGTTCAAGATCAAGTCAACTGACTGAGTATACTTGAATTTCTGCTTTAAAAATTTACCCAGCTCTTGATGAAAATAAAAATTAAAAGCCTTTGCCTATTAAAGAAAATATATATCTTGCTTCTTCAGTAACAAATTAATTTATTACTGTGGCTTCTGTGATATTCTTCTTTTATATTTTAAAACTTTCTCCAGAGATCCATAGATAGCCATTTGCAAATATTTTCACTTAACTTGACCATATTTGCTGACAATAAATACCCACTCTTAGAAAATATTCCTTATGTAAAATGAATTAAACTATAATTTTTAATCATGTATATTAACTTTGTGAACTCTGTTGACTCACTAACCAACATTCAGTCAATTTGGAGACCTGTGCAGTGAGTTTCCTACTTATACTTTTGATGCTCATCTGGGTCAACCAATGAAAAAGACAAAAAAAATTATTTCTTTACCATTAATGAGATATAACCAAATTGTATATAAAATCAGCACATTGTGCCCCATAAATGCGTTCATATTTTGTTTATTATTTGATAAAAAATTTTTAAGAGAAAATAACAAGGTATAAATCTCTAGTAAAAAATGTCTGACTCAGAAATGTGCAGACATAGAGATAGACTAATAAGCTGAAGAAAGCTCAGAGACCGTCCAGTTCACTGAGGCTCCGAGAGTTTGGAGAGTCTAGATATCTTGCTACTCTTTGCTATCTTGTTGTAGCAAGATCACACCCTAGAGTAGGGCTCCTGCCTACCTGCCCATAACTATTCTCTCTCATTGCTTCAGATTCCAGGCTTCATCTTGTCCAAAATAAACACCATAAATGGTCACCCAAATGAGGGTATGACATGCTAGCCTCACATCCTCTTTCTGATTCACATTTCCTGACTTGGACAGCCCCTGCCCTCATTGCTGGACTCCACAGATCTAGGATGATTTAGCTGACCTGGGCTGGACATGGTTATTTCCCAGAGCTTTGGCTTAGAGAACCTGTTGAAGGGCTCTGATCTTGGAGCACCTTTGCTTTGCTTATTACGGCCACAAATACGCTTCTGTCTGGTCAGCATTCTGGAAAAGTTTGCTTGGAAGTCACACTTTTCCTCTAGATATTTTGTTTATGTACTCTACTTTTAATCATTATTTAAAATCCATTTAACACCTTCAGTATTTCCCGTATACCATTCAGATATTCCACAGAATAAGGATTTTACTTAAATGCCTAGAAATAAAAGTAACAAGTACAGTAGAAACTACATTATTTTGGGCACTTATTAGTCAGACAACGTGTACATTTTATGTTGCTTAAGCCTTACAAGCAGTCTTTCACACACACTGTGAGGCAGGTATTACTGAAACTAATTTTAGAGATGAAGAAACTACTATAGACAGCTTAAGCAAATAGTTAAGGTAAGTGGAAGAGGCAGTATTCCTAACTCCTATGATTCTGTTCCTGATCACCATATTGTCTTGACATTGAAAAGTGCCATCTTGTCCTATAGCTGGATCAAGTCTATTAGCAGAGAGACTGGAAATCTAGGCTGTGTCAAAACATATACAATAAGAAAAAAGTCAGTGATTACACCTCACCTTTTTAAAGAAACCCTACCCCTCTTAGGATAACTTAAGTTTCTTTAGCTATTTTTTTAATTTCAGAATATTAGTGGTACACATGCTTTGTTTGCAGACTTAGTTTTTGTACAGACCGAGTCAAAGTTATTCTTGAACAAAGAAGATAAAGCCCATTATTACTCATTCTGCATGAACTCTGGCTCCCCTAAATCCTCCTTTCTCAACAGATCATAGCTTTTCCTTCTTCCAACAGCATTTCTCTCAACCTTGTCTTCACCAAATGACCCCACCCAAATCCCTTTAACTTCCTCACGTTCTGTTTTTCTCAATTTTATCTCCTGGTAAGCACATTGTTGGATACTATTGACAAAACTGTCAGATTATGTTTGTTTTTACCAAAAATAGAAAGATACAAGGGATTTTCAAAAAAAGTTGCAAGCCAGCATCTTAATTCAAATTATTCTGATCTTTCTTTCTTTTCTATCCCTTCTTTCCAATGCCTCTTCTTCCCCTACAGAAGACAAAACACAAATGTTTCACAGCTCTGTAAAAAAACTGAAAAAATGATAAGAAATGCCTTCCAGAATATTTAACTGCCCTTAAACTGCCATTAAGTCTATTGAAATGCAAGCTACCCAATTGCTCTTTGTTCTGCTATTATTTCAGTATCATGATGTTGAATATGAATGAACACTGTTCAAAACAAACATACTTCAAAGGATTTACAGAGTATCTACCCCTTATCAGATAGTCATGCCATTATTATTCATAGTTTTGAATAGTTGAAATATACTTCTAACCTAAATGTAGTAAGATAGATTTGGGATCGTGACAGAACATTTCCCTATCTTTGTTTTAGGTCCATCTGTTGTTCCTAGACTTAGAGGACTCAAGCCTGTTCCAAGTGACCCCTCTCGGTAACACGACTAAGAACTCAGAAGCCTTATTTGGATGTAATCTTCCCTTCAATCACCTCCATCATGTCTTTTTCTTAAGGAAGCTGTACCATAATGTGTGACCATTCTCAGAAATAGGTAATCCTCAATGCCTTGACATCTATCATGAGTATTTTCCCCAGTCAAAACTACTTTAGGCTTTGTAGCTCTTTCAGTAGGTCAACTTGCCATCTCTGTAGAAGTATTTATGTCACTATTAATATCATAATCCCCTTCCCAAGTTCTGCAACTTATGAAACACTACGTAAACATCGGTCTTCATAATAACCATAAGGTGCACAAATCAGAAGCAACAGAAACATGTGGAGATCCCCAGAATCGCCCTTAAAAATCAGTAAACTGCAGATGGAATCCCTACATTCTGAGTCACATGCAATGACTCCTCAAAGAAACAACACTTACTCTCAGGGGAAAAAAAAGAGAGAGAGAGAGAGAGAAAGAAATAGTAATACACACAAAAAGATTTAAAGGCCCAGAAAATGCCAACAACCTCTTGAATCCAATGACACAAAAGAATAAACAAATGAAATTGAAGGTCATCTCCAGGTTCCAAGCCCATCTGATGCCAACCAAATGAATGTGATCATATCAGCAAACGTGGTGCAGGCAAAACCAACTCAGCCAAATGGACAAAGTGCCAGGAGCCTTAAAGAAATCAGAAAAGGAATTCAAGAATCAATCCTGGCAACGTAACAGGGAGCCGATGTGAAGATTGCAAATGTGATGAATATGCTGTGACCACCTGTAAGAACACATGCTGCTCTGTTCTGGGGAGGAAAAGTAGGATTTTGTCATTCTATGGAAAATAGAGGCTCTCGAAAAGCAGAATCTTCAAAGTGCAGGCTTGGGCCCTCAAAACAGAGAAAAGGCATGAAACTAGGTCTGTGATTAACCCCAAGGCCAAAAGAAAGAGAAGTGGTCACTGAGATTCTGATACCAGCGCTTGGTCTTGGCCACTTTCCCCAGCTGCTTCATATGCTGTCCTTCAATGTAGGCCCATGGTGTCATATGAAAGCACAATACAGTTCAAGCAATTTTGCAGGTGGGCAAAGTTCAAGTCTCATTATGCAACTTCCTCTGCTGATCTGCTTAATCTCGGGATTGATTTTTAATACGTTGAGGAATATAATATGAAATGAATATCTTTCTGAATTTTTTTCATAAACATTGTCCCTTTTAGCTAAGCTTCTGAAAAGAGTTAAGCAGCAGTTAAGTTCAAGGTTTTATTCCTACCCACTTACCCGGAAAAAAACAATTATTTTGCCTGCAAACGGCAGATAGCAAGACAGGTTTTCACAATAGACAAATGAGAATGAAGAATAGATTTATAAGCAAAAGGAAGAACTAAATCTATTGATTTACTTTATACAACACCTGGCTTACAATATTATTGTTTCAGTTTTGGTGGTCTCTATGTATGTGCATCTTGACGCCCTCTAAGCCTCGTTGTTGTTGGTTTTTTTTAACAACCCTATCAAGGGATTAATTTTAATGCAAGCAACATGTGGCAATTAAGGGATTAAAGCTAAGGCCTAACAACATTTTAAAGTAAGTTTTAAAAAATATTTTAATTATTTTTTGGAATGGTGGTTGTCATGATTTCTTTTTTTAAAATTGAACTTTTTTAAATTTCAAATAAATATGAGGTTTTTCTGGATTACCTACTTCTCACTTTCAGATGTAAAAGAGCCCCTTACCCAAGGGGTGTGTTATACACCCCCACAATGTGCACCATAGGTGAGATCCCACCACACGCCCTCTCTGTTTCTAACGAATTGTCACTTGTGATAAAAATTAGCAAGAGTATAGTAATAAAATTATCACATAGTAAGAAATAGTTGAAACAACACTATAAGTAGTTTGTCTTGCTTCTTATAGGCATAAAAGAAATTTTATTGAACTCTTTGCAATTTGTTCAACTTTAAATACATAAATGGAATAATGGGTGACTAGATGAAGGAAAAATAGATACAAAAATTATAGAATGACATTTCTAAAGTGAATTGGATTTTAAGACCTCACCTCTGTAATTAATAAAATTTGTAACAAAAGTTTTCCAGACTGTTTAACATAGCCTTCATGGCATTTTGTTAGTTATTCTATGAAGACATTTGTATTCTGCATTTAGTAAGTTTCGCCTGTACCCTTTTAAGATGCACCATAGTTGTCGCACCACCAACTACGCACCCTCCACCCCCTCCCTTCTCCCCTCCCCTCCCTTGTTCCTTTCCCCATATTCTTTTTTTTTTTTTCACATTGTTGTGCATCCATCTCTAGAACTTTTTTTTTTTTAATAATTTTATTGAATCATAATTATGTACATTGGTGCAATCACAGGGCACGATTCATATACATTCAGAAATATTTTGATCATACTGTTACAGATATCCTTCATGGCATTTCCTTGATCACTA